>PVLD010012151.1:0-61726 GCA_004027595.1 Dinomys branickii | reverse complement strand
TTATGTAGGACAGCATCCAGAGCTAATTCCCTTCTATGTTCTCTATAATTCTGTATTTCCTCAGTCGTTTTTGTATTAGCAGAAATGAAGATAACTTTATATTATACAGCATCCAGTGCAAATTCCCTACTATCTTATCTATAATTTGGTATTTCCTTTAATGTTTTTGTGTTAACTAATGTGAAGATAACTATGTAATTCAACATCCAGTTCTAATTCCCTACTATATTCTGTATAACTTTGTATTTTCTGTATTGTTTATGGTTTTTCTGGTTCATATGTCTCCATTCTTTTGTCTTTAAAATAAAATTTAAAAAAATGAATACTGACCACATCACTGCAATATAGATGTAAATGTGTCCAAGAGCAACAATTTGTTTGTCTTACAGTAACGTAGGATCTGTGATAACGGGACAGGATATTGAAGTGCCTTGTTCACTTTTCTATGACTAAGTAATGCAGGTAGGGCTGCTCTTGTAAAAGGTCAGGGTTTTCAGTCCAGTGTGAATTGAGCTAAATGACATAGTCTTCCAGCTAAATACCTAAAGTATACAGCCTGCTGAGAAGTAGCAAAGTATCCCTTTTAGAAATCCTCACTGTGAATGTCAAGAATTTATTTAACCATGGATAGGTTCTAATATCCCAGCATGAATTCATAGATGAGTCTTTTGAAGTGAGGAGAAGGGGCTGAGAGAACAGGACTTAAGCTGCAGTGTTGGTAAGTCAGGGGAAGTAGACTGTCTGGTGAGGCTGGCTCTGGATAGTTCTAAGCATCCAAGCTCAAGGCAAAGGCTTTTAGTGGTTGGGAGGGGACAAGGACATTGACAGGGGATGTAGGAAATGAACAACAACAGAAAAGCAAAAACAAACAAACAAACAAACAAAAACCATGTCCAAGTCATACTTCTACTTCAAGACTCTTAGCATCCTAACTTAGAGAAAAAGCCAGCACCCCTGTGTTCAGATGGGGACTAACTTAACAGCGATGTTTACTGAATCTCTATGCCCTGGGTGGTCTCTTTTTGTAGGGAAGCTTTGTCTCTGATCTACGTGACCCCCTTAGGTGCATTCTGTAATGTAACAATGCAAACACTTTGGTGGAAAACAGCTTTAGCTGTTCTTTGAAAGGAAGCATTTTAGGTGAAAATAATGCTAGTTCAGATCTGATAATTGTAGAGAAGGCGAGAAAGGGTAGAAAGGAGTTTCCATTAATGAGACTGAAATTCAAAAGAACTAAGACAGAGCAAATGCCATGGAGTGAAGCTGCAGAAACTGGGGGAAATTTTACTCTACAGAGCAGGGTGACCTGACATTTAAATGGTCACCCTTTTTTTCCTCCCATCTCCCTATACACTGGCATGAAGTCTTTATGGCTTTTAAGGTAAAATCACATTGAACGAGTTCTTTTGAAGAGGTTCATTTAGACAGAAAACATATTTGTCTGTGTGATGCCATTTTAATTTTCATTCTTAATATATATGGAAATATTGTGGTCATATATGTTAAAACTAGTATTATTTCAGTTAGGATACATTAGAAATAAAGTTGTCAGGAAGAAAGCAATAATGCAACCTAGAGAAGAAGATTGACAGTAGAAAAACAGTCCAAAACCCAACACCGTTAAATGTTAATTTTCCTAAAGGTTAGTTTTTGATTAGGTAAAAATCAATGAAACTTTAGCTAGCTAACCAAGAGAAAAATAGAAATGACTCACAACATCAGAAGGAAAGAGCGGACATTATAATTAACACCACATAAATACAAAGAATCATGACACAGTACTTTGAACAAGTATATGCTAAAAAATTAATGACTTGGAAGAAATGGAAACATTCCTAGACATGTACAACCTATTAAGATGGAAGCATGGAGAAAATCTGAAAGATTATAATGAAAGAGGAGACTGAAGCAGGGATAAAATAAATATGCTAACAAAGAAAAGTCCAGGACCTGATGGCTTCACTGTTCGATTCTACCAGACATTTACAAATTAACTAACACCAATTCTTACCAAACTATTAAAAATACCCAAAAGCAAAGAACACTTCCAAACTAGTTTTACAAGGCCAGAATAGACAAAATTCAAGCACATTACAAGAAAAAAATCTATGTGTCAAATATTGAATGAACATAAATACACACATCCTCAACAAAGTACTAGCATATTCAGTGACATAGCAAACTATTGACTATGATCATGTTAAGTAGGATTTATGTCTGAGAGGCAAGGTTGGTTCAACCTATGTATATCAGTAAATGTGACATAGCAAATTAACAGAGTGAAAGACAAAACTGACAGGATCATTTTCCCTGGTTCAGAAAAGTATTTGACAACATGCAGTGTTGTTTCATGATAAAAACTATCTCAACAAATTAGACATAGAAGGAATGCATCTCTATGCAATGAAAGACATATATGAGAAACTCATGACTAATCCCATCATCACTGGGGAAAAGTTAAAAACTTTTCCTTGAAGACAGGGATAGCTGATTTCTCTGTTGCCTGATAGCTTATCTGCAAGCAACTAAGAAATACAGAAATGAAAAGGGAAAAATTAAAATTAGAGAGAAAGGTGCACTTTGTCCCCAATGAACCTGTGAGGAAGTCCAGGTTTCATGGAGAGCTTATGCATAGGGGGTTCCAGTAGTCAGCTCCAGCTAGAGGCCTAGAGAACAGTCCTAATCACTGAGCAGACAGTTGAGTGCATGAACCTTCAGATGACTCTTGTCCCTAGCCACTGAGCTCTGGCAGCTGGTGTCAAGTTGACAAGACATGACAGGACATGTCCCTCACAAGCTCTTCCCAACTTCTGGATTCATAAGCAAAATCTACGTTGAAGTTGTTACAAAGAAATAGATGATGGGACTACGAAGCAACGTTTTTATTCTGAAAGAGGGAAGGTGTAGTTTACAGCAAGAGCCCATTTTTCTTCCTTGAAGTAAAAGACACATGAAGCTATGCTGGAGCACACATAGCGTCTTTGTCCCTCTTATTAGTTTTGCACTACTTGACATAAAATATTACTCTCAAATTTAAGTCATTAGATGATGAAATAAAGGGGAACGTTAAACATCACTATGATTTTTAACATAGACTAGGAAAATTAGAGCATGTATCTACATGTCTAATCTGCTGGCATGCCTAACCTGTCTGCGTCTGTCTGTCTATCACCTGCTTATCTATAATCTGTGTGGCTATTACCTGTCTATCATCTCCCTATTTATCATGTCTGTCTACCTATATATCTATCGTGTGTCTATGTGTCTAATATCTGCCTATCAATCATCTCTCATTTGCCTATCAAATCATTATTTATCATCTACCTGTATGTTATCTACCATCTGTCTATCGTTTGTCTATGTATCTATCATCTGACTCCGTGTGTATTTATCTGACTATGTATCTGACTACCATCTGTCCATTACCCGTGATCTATGATCTATGATTTGTCTGTATACCCTGATTTATCATCTATCATTTGTCTACCTACTATGTATCACCTGTCTGTCATCTATCACCTATCTATGTTCTATCGATCATCTGTCTGTCTGATCGAACCGACCCACATGTTCTTGTGCCTTTCCCTGTTAGTGCAGCTTTGGGGTCCAGCTTTATCAGGACCCCTTAACATACCTACTTCTGGAGTGGGCCCAGGCCTTGTGTCCTCTCTCCCTCCTCCCATACAGGAGTTAAAAACGAGGCTCAGGACACCAGAAATGGTCAGATGCCTTAAAAGTAGCCAAAAGTTTTAGAGTTTGCTTAACTCTCTGGACTATTGCTCTCATTTGGGTTTTGATCATCAAGGATACTTACCTGGCAGGGGAGATACTATGATCATCCAGGATAGCCCCTGGAATTCTTATCAAAAAAAGAGCAAAACTTTTTAAAAAACCCAGTATTTGTCACTGTTTTAACTGCATGATTGAATTTTAGGGTAGGTGGGTATTCGTATCAGAAATGAAAATTTGGCATAATGTTTTGTTACCTCAAACTCAGGACCTTGCACTTGCCGGGCGGGCATTTATGCCCTTGAGCTATAGCCCCAGACCATACACCATAATGTTTTTAAAGACTATTTGCATTAAGTAGTACAGACTCTCTTTGTTGTTTCCTATCAGGTTTCACAATATAATTTTAAGTAACTTAATGGGGAATAGAACTTCAATTGAAACCAGCTGTCGTGGCGTAGCCCTGCACGCTCAGCACTCAGGGGTTACACTGTGCGTTCAAGCCCAGCCTGAAATACACAGTGAGACCTCGTCTCATAAACAACAATAAAAATCCAATTTAATACCAAAGCTTCAAGTTTATCATCTACATAATTCTCTCAAATCATTTGGAGGTAAAAAAAGGCAATCTGCAGTTATCTTTCTCAACTTTTTTTTAGCAAATGAGCTTAAGGGTACAAATGACCTCTTCTGAGTTGCTTTCTCTTGCACTTCATATGATGACCAAAATTTTTTTGAAATGGATATAGCTTTTTTTCCTTTATGGATGTCATCGCAAGTGTCATGAAGATATTCTCAGCAATAAATTTCACCATGTTTCATCTTAGAAAATGAATCTCAGACTCTGTTTATATACAGCTTCACTGCCCTGAAAACTGTAAGAAAATAAGATGGCTGGAAATCAGCTATATTACAAATTTGAGTACCTGAGAAATTCTGTGCCTGGGAAATTTGGGTCTTCCTATACATAGAGGTTCTTTGCTACTTCCATTAGAAAACATTTCCCATGTGGTACATACTTAGCTGCAAGACTGTAGAAGGTTATAATTTAGGCAGTTTAGATCTAAGGCTGGATTTATAAAAATTCTAAGGTTTGCAAGCTAGTTTGTAAGTGGTACCAAATTTGGTACCATTGGCAAGTTTTTAAATGGTAGCTTTTGATTCTAACGTGGTATATATATTATCTCAAGCTAGCTCATTTGGTTTTTGATTTTATATAGATTTTAAGGATTTTGATTTTACATAGATTTTAAGGGAGCTCAGGGATTTTATTGTTGTTTATATAGATTTTAATTTAAAACAAATGATTAATCTGGAAAGACTGTAAGAAAGAATTGTCTTATAGCCTGAATTTCCCAATGCCAAAATCATACATTAAACACCAACAGGCATTGCGAGGCAATTTGTAAACTCAAACATTCAGAGCTTTACATGGTACTTTTTCAGGGGAGTTGATACATAGTTAATGAACAAAAAAAGTGACTAGGGAGAAAGATAAATAAAGGTTGTATCCCTGAAAGAAAATCATTCAAGATAGCATCTGTGTAAGCATCAGTCGAGCCAATAGGAAGTTCCTTCAGTCAGCTTTCATTATTTATCACTGTGATTTAATATGAAAATGAACAACTTACAAGAAAGAAAGTATTTGGCTTATGGTTTTAGAGGTTCAGTCCATAGGCACTTAGTATGGTTATTCTGAGCCTGTGGTATAATAAGACATCCTTGTGGAAGCAAATGATGGAAAAGGGTATTTGCCTTATAGTGCTTGGGGAGCAGAAGATCCTGAGAGAAAGGGGTTGGGATCCTGGGATCCTGTCTTAGTTACTTTTCTCTTTACTGGGACAAAATACCTTCATGATACCCACAGCTTTAAATGAGGCAAAGTTTATTTTTGCTCATGGTCTGAAGTCCATGTCCCCTGGCTCTATGGCAGGATGGCAAAGCAGACAGGCATAGCAAAAGAGGTTTACTCACCATATGGTGTCAGAAAAAAGAGAAGTGGGAAGTGGGAAGAGATAACCCCCTGCAGGCCACACTCCAAATGATCCTACCTCTTAAAAGCAAATCAGGTAACTCACTAATTTATTGATGATTATCATACCCCTGTGATCCAATAATCTAAAAACCCAGCTATGAGTATATGAGGCTCTGGGGAGACATCTAGATATAAACCAGAGCAGATCCCAGACTTACTTCAAGAGCATGATCCCAGTGAGCTAAATTCCTTCCATTAGCTCCACTCCAAAATGTTACAGTGCTTCAATCATACTGCAGGCTGACAACCAAACCATTAACACAAGCACCTTTGAAGGATACCCACGGTCCAAATTAAAGTGGAAATGGAAAGAATTCACGGTAGCAATTATAGATCATTTGATTACTAGGAAACTCCAATCCCTTACAGTAACTTGGAATCACAGTAAAGCTAACTTGGTATTTAAAACATCATGATTCTGATGTAAATGTACCAAATGTTACAGATCGCCCTGTGGACTCATGAAGAAGAGCTGACTTGCTGAAACCTGAAAATATTACTCTGTGAAATACAGAAAAATTGGCACTTTATTTCTAATCAACTGTTCAGATTTCCTAAAATGAGAATGCATTTAAAATAAACTTAACCAAATCCGACTTTTTATATTACAAAGCCTATCAAAATAGCAGTAAACTCAAGACTAACTTAAAAGCAAACTATTAAAATTTCCTACGTAGGAAGCTCTTTGCACACTGAACTTAAATTTTGTAACATGCAGTGCTGTGTATAAGTGGTATTTGAAAGCGAGACACCCAAGGTACTTCATGAATTAAACCTGTTCATAAAATTAGTACTTCAAATAACAGTATTTTCAGGTAGGTAACATTAGATCATCAAGGCAAACAGAAATGGAAATACACATTAACTGTGTAAACATTTTTGGTATTTGAACTAGTCTCTTATCCCCAGCTACAGAAAGATAAACCCAGAATCCCATCTCTGAGAAAAGACTTTCAAATCAAGCCCTAGAGCAAAGTACTAATTAAACCCTGTGCTTGAGGAATGTACACTTGACCAGTGAGAGAGGAAAGAAGGACCTAAGCGGTATAGAGATGATCCTGTTGTTCTTTTAAAAATTCCCATCTGATTTAAGTAGACTGAAACAGAGCCATTTAATTAAGTGAATCTTTTATTTTCCCCAAAAGTTTTGGGATTGAGATACACATTGATTTTAAATGGCTTTGCCTCCTAGCAATATGAAAAAAAAAAAAAGGACAGCAACCTCTTTTCTTCTTTCATGACCATTCATGAATATATTTTTATGGGCATAATTCCAGGTACAGGGCCTCTGAGGTGGACAATCACAACAGCAACAACAAAAACACCTGCATACCTGGGGCAAATGTCAGCTGTAAAACTTACAGGTTTGCTATTCTAACACTTATTCTCATCAATCATTAATTCACTCATTGTGCTAAGCATAAGATCCAAAGTCCTGTCTGCATCTGAGGAGATTATGGCTGAAACAGACAAAAGGAAAAAGCCATTGAAAGTATGAAATACTACAGTTGGGTCGACCAAAGGGAATTATATAAATAGTTAAGGAATATCAGTAGCTTGCACTGAGAAGGTTCTCCCATCAGTCTGGATGGGAGAACTCATATCTTGATTTCTGAAGAATGAATACACATGAATCTGAGTGGATGGGTAAAATATTGTAGGCACTAAAGCAACATGTTTAGAATTACAAAAGTATTCAAGGCTGAACTGGTGGTAGAAAGCGGGGGTACAGCACATGAGAGAACGAGGGATCTGGTAAGAAAAGATGCGGGCAAAGAAGGTTAGAAATTATACTGTCCCGTGAGTTCTATAAAGAGTGACAGGAAGATGTGGCAGAGAAGGGACAGGGTGAGCCTCTGAATCTTAGAGAAGTCACTCTGGCAGAGGGAGAAGGCTGTGTGCCTTGTTGCTCTGTGATGGAATTTTTTATTTGAATGGAGGTTCTTGCTGCTGGGTTTGTTTTGACTGTTTTTATTTTTTACTGCCTATAATAGAAGTCTTTCTCATATCTTCCCCTTCCAAACAGCTTCTTCTCAAAGCCTACTAAGAATCTCGCTTCATTTGGCAAACTGCAGGAGATGCTAGTGATAACGTACAACATGAGGCAGACATGGCTCCTGCCTTTGAAGAGAATTTCCTGAGTATCTCAGTTGCAAACGTACTCACTGTACTTGCAGTTCCTGGGGATTTGGTTCAGGTCCTCATCTAACACTTGCGATTTGCTTTGGCCTTTCAGGCTTCTGGTGGTAAAAGGGGAGCCCACTCAAACTGGTCAACTGGCAAAGAACAGGATTAAAAGACCGTTGATAAGATGTGCATAGGAGCTCACTTTCACACTACTGTGTGATAAATCACCCCAACCTTGGAGATAGTAAATACCAACCATTTTATTATATGCATAGTTGTAATTCTGTGGGTCAGCAATTAGGCATACAAAGGGGATGGAGCTTCAGTGGCATTAAGGGCATAAAATCTGGAGCTTCAACTATGAAGGCCCTGAGCAGGGGGAACCTTGGTGGGTGGGGTTAGACTCACTTGAGGCGTCTCCATTCACATCTTTCGTCTGTGCTGATCTCACCAAAGGAGCACATATAGGAGATCTTTTCATGTGGCAAGTGGCCTGGGTTCTGCAGAAGAGCTTTCTGTAAGAGAGTGGGACTTTGCATAGGGCCTCCTAGGGCTCCTAGCACATGGTGCCCAATAAAACGGCAGAAATCGCGTGGTTGTTTGTGATGCAGCCTCAGAAGTCACTCAAGACCGTCTCTACTGCATTCTACCAGTGCACAAGTTTCTTAGTCAGCCCAGGTTCAAGCAGAAGTGAATTACACTTCACGGATAAGAGAAATTTCAAAGAATCTGCACATCATTTAAACTAACCCAGCAGGGATTATAGAAGCTAGCGAAGATGACATGGTGCCCTAAGTCTTACACTTGTAAGTTAAAGGAAGGGAAGGAAGAGATAATTCACCAGATGGAGAACTATGGGGATGAGCTACATAGGGAGACAGTGCTAAGTAAGAGTGAGAAGGAAGCGAGAAATACGAAAGTAAACTCCTGGTCTCATGCCCTCTGTATGAAAAGAAGTTTCAAAGAATTTGCTCACATTTTCAGTGAACACAGCAGGGTTTACAGTACCCTGTAACTGTTTAACCAGTGAAGGTTAAAAGACCATGCTATGGTGTTTCAATCAGACTGAATCACGTAGTAGAAATCAGGAAACTAATGTAAGGAACAGAAAGGACTCAGTTGTTTGGCTTCCCTATTGGCCAAAACCACCCCTCTGGAGGACTGCGTTCCCTGTAGATCAGTCTTCTAAGGCTAAGAACAGGTAGGAGAGGTTAGAAGAGGACCTAGAGGAACAAACAAAAGACATCCAATGTATCTTATTTCAGTTATTTAAAATTACGTCCTTGGATGTGGCATTTGGCCAGTTTCAAACACATACATCTGTAGTTCTTACCTCATCTAGCAATGCAGAGAAAAGATCAGGTGTATTTTATATAGTATGAACCTCAGTATGAATACTGAGTGATTCATACATAGCTCTATGAATGAAGAACTAGTTTCCTCTTACACCAGAGTCCTGTCTTTAATTCCACATAGATTTAAAAGTAAGATATTAGTTAGTTATTGACTGGGTAATGAATGAGTTACATTGTTTTCACAAAACATAAGTGCTTTAAGCTTTTAAATCATAGAGCACACAGCAGCTTTTTATCACAACGCTCAAAATGCAAGCAGCCATGAGCACAGATTTATTTACAGTGAGCAAAGAGACCATGTTTCTAATTTACAATGTGAGTCAATCAAGATGAAAGAATGTTGGGGCTGCTAAATTCTATCAGCCATGGTGGCTCAAAGCAAAACTGCCCTCTGCATCCACAGCAGCTGTGGAACCTCTTTTATCAGCTTTCAAACAGATCACTGGAAGAGACGTTAGGAAGAGAAGGGAGAAAATATGCTGATCAGACAAAATCTAAGGTAATCTACACAATAGATTGAGGGTTGGGGGGGTGCTGTAATTCACAAAGCTTCACGTACCCTGTGATTGTGTTTCTATTAGGTTGACTTACAGTTATAATGAAGAAACTAAAGAACAAAGATGAGTCACTTGTTACCAGGCATACCCTAGCTGAAACAATAAGAAGACAGAAGGCATTTATCTGTCTACCTAGTAGTGCTGAATTTTGTATCAAAAAGTAATGTATTCATATACCTAGTGTACTAGAGAAAAGTAAATTCCTATTTTAGGACATGCAGGAAAATATTTGACCAAAGTTGTAGCTACCCCACAGGGCAATATCCTAGAACTTAAGTACTAATCAAAATTATCTGAATGTATCTATTAAGTATTTGATTATGAGAGGCTTTCACCTGTATTTTTATCTGAACGACACACACACTGGGTTCCTTCTGATATCCCAAGAAACTCTGCTTGTGACTAAATAGCTCAAGTAAACATCAGTTCAAGGTCAGAAGTGCAGAATCATTAAGCTTCATTTTATGCCTGTTCCCCATAATCATTTCCAATTTGTGGTTAGGCAATGCATTAAAAACAAGAGAAATGCAACTTAGTATACATAGAAGGAAGTAGGAAGTACATTTTGAAGACAATTGGGGGAAATATCACACATGCTCATGGACACACCCACACACATGCATGCACACACCACATGCACGCACACACACCCACACAGGCACACACACACTCATCTTGACTCTGTTTTGTTTTCTTTTACTCTCAGTTTTTGAAACCATGGTTTTATAAGTGTCCTGAAGGGGCATGCAGTGGGGTGTGTGTTATAATGAGAAAGCTTAAATTATTTTAAATAGACAAATATGAATTCAGCATCTTGATTAATGGCACTATTGACGCTTCTAAGGTGCCAATTTCTACATTTAATTACGGGTAAAGATGAGCTCTAGGTGACTGAGCAAAAAGTCATTTTTGTTTGGCTCCTACTAGAATTTGAGTATCAACAAAGGAAGCAGAATGCCTGGTATGTGCTGCAGTTAGCGGAGTACACCTGTGTTCTTTTCTTCTTCCCAGCATGTATATTAAACACTATGTACTGTCGCCTGTATCCACACTAGATGAAATGTAAGGGCACAATGTTGTAATGAATCAATGCGTTGCATTCAAATTCAATAATGATAACACAATTTTTATTTTTCCATGCTCTGATGAAACAAAAGCAAAATTTTACTGCTAATGTATATGAACATGAGACAACTTATTCATGTAAGCAATAATATGACTCTCTCTACCTTAATCAAATATTGTGTTTCTAAATTTGAGTACAATCAATATCCATTTATGAAATAAAAATAACCTTCCCTAAGTAACTAGGGATAGTTTATGGGATAGGTAGGCATTTCACATTATTTAATTTTACATTCAAAAAGAACAGTTAATTGTATGGTGACAATTCCTATTATGGCCTTGTTTCATTTGAAGAAAATAGCTCCATAAAGCTTGTTTAACTACTTTCAGTAAACACTTTCCCAAATTTTCATGTTATAGTTTAAGTTAAACTTGTTTGACTAGGACAGATTCATATTGGAACATCACCTTTCCCTTACCGCATCCCTGCTGGCTGTGCTGTGACATTCCCTGTCTTTGTCTGTCAGAGTGCTAGTCCCCTTCATTTGCAGTAATGTAAAGTTAATCTCTCTCATTCACCCCCACAGCATTTTAATTAGTCTTGAAGCCCTGTAATTTCCCCTCAAAGGTCCTCTAATGCTTGTATTTTCTCAATGTTCTCAATTTTACTTTTACTGTTGTTCATGGCCAAAGTAAGTTGTAGAATTTCAAGGAGGCTGGGTGAACTATCTTGAATACTACGTAGCGTGAATAGCACAACCACTGGAAAAACAATAGTTACAGTTTCTATTTACAAAGCACAGAACCTGAAACTGCAGTAAGGTGAGGGTTTGGCCCAATGTCATGAAGGTAACAATTGGTGAAGTGGACTTGGAATTCGACCTATGAATATTTCATTTTAGTACCCAACCTTTCTAAAGAGAAGGGCTTCATGCTCTTGTAATGCTTCATGTTGTTTCATGATGGTTACTTTTGTTTTCCAATGAATCGTAATCTTTCTGAAGGAAGAGTAATTTTACATACCTGTACAATACAGTTCTTAAAATAGTTCCTAAAAATTAAATATTAATAACTCTTTTTAAGTTGAGTGTAATACAGAGGACCTTAGGAGGAAAAAGGGAATGTTTGTGTTCCCTAAATTAAATTTCTCATCTCTAGATATGATGAGAGATCACGTGATCCTTAGATAAGAACACTGCTTATATTTAATTGGTGCAGAACAAGTGGATATATGGGAGAGCACAATGAGGCCAATCAAAACAAGTATTACATATAGGACTATGGAAGATCCTGTAAAATGGGGAGAATGGTCCAGTGTATTTCCCTATCTAAATATTTAAAATAATATTCCAACAAATATTGTCATCAGCAAAGAAATACATTCTAATGCAGAGGCATAGTCAAGATTTGTGAGTTTATAGTTCCGAATAATTTGTAGTATAGAATAGCGTGCTAGCTTTAGAGTATATTTGGCTGGCCTATTTCACTATTTGAAAGTGCTGCTAAGGGCCAGGGATATAGCTCAATGGCACAGCTCCTGCCTGGCAAGTGCAAGGTTGTGAGTTTGATTCCTGGTACTAAAAAAAAAAAATAAATAAAAGAAAAGAAAAGAAAGTGCTGCTAAAAATTTATAATGTTAGTTGTGTCATAATATATCATGAAGTTACGTTCATTAATAGTTTAAAAGCACATTACATACCTAGTTTTAGGCTCCTTTGCTCTCTGCTATACAAAGTAAGATCGTTATTCTTTTTAAGAAGGACTCACTATTACTTTTTCATCAAGAGTTTGGCCAAAGTCCACTTTGATCATTTTTTTCTATTAATCAATTTTACTTAACTGGCTTGTTTATTTTATTTATTTTATTTTTTTTACAGCTTCTGCTATGGGAAGACAGGCATCTTTCAACTTCAGAAATGGAAGAAAGATGACGTAGGTCACCTAGTTTCCAATTTCTTCGAATTGCAAGAGAATGCAAGAGAATCAGAGGTCATCTTACTGGGCTTCCTCATTAGTGGATAGCCGCTACGTAAGCCATGAGCCAATCTCTTTTGTGGCTTGTATAAAATCACCGACTGAGTTTTTACTTCCATGGGTCTTTGCAGCTAACATTTCTGATTTGCATGCTTTCTTCCAAGATGCTGAAATCATCATTTTTCAAAAGTATGATACACATTTCTGTCTTTTGCTTATTTTTATCACCTTGTATTTGGGCATTGCAACTGTAGAGGAACCAGAGGGAATGTTTCATTATGTATCTACAGGCATCTCATTGCTTAGTGAATAACAGAGTTTTTCACATTAGTGAATTACTCATTGGTTCAAAAATCAATTATCGATCTCTTGGGTTTGATACTGTAGTTATTGTAAAATAGCTGGCCATAAGATCTTTCTTTCATGAATTTATGGTTTCATAAGACTAATAAGCAATGTATACTCAGGCTTGTGCTTACTGTTCATATTTCAAAATTCCACTTCTCTGTATTGGACAGACCTCATGTTTTTTATTTGAAGAGCTTATTTTGGAGTCGTAGGTTTTTAACAATAAAATATTGCAAACTGCTATGCATAATTCCTCAAAATTACTATAGATCTACAGTGGTATAGAACAGGTCATAGGACTATGACAAACATATAGAACAATTCTAGTGTCTGTACAGCGGACTAGGTTTCCCCATTCGAAGCATGAGAATAACTTGAAAAGGCTTCATCAACTGAAAGGTGCATTTCTACCTATAAAAGTCATTGCTTCAATAAGCACATAATGCATATGAGTAAAAAATAAAGCTCTGAGGGTTTAAACCATTGAGCTATGGAGATAACTGCTTACGATGAGATGACATGAATTGAGGCTTCCTGACAATCTTCTACCCTGCCTTCCTTGGGCAAAGTCATTCCCCACATGAGGCACAATCTGTGTTCAACAAGTCACATAAATTTCTGACATAAGGTTTCTCCAGTATAATTTCCCAGATATATGTGGTTAAATTATTTGAATAAAATTCCTACCTAAGGATAATTAGTTTGAGTGACTGATGTTTTTCTTAAGGACTCTGCTATACTAGAAAGTGAAAAGTTAGCATTAATTTATATATGTTTGTGACAATGCTATGAATATTTAGTGATTCTTGTTATCAGGCCCTGGGTGACATCTAGATGATTACGTGTAATGGATGAAGCAGAACAGCATACAAATAACTTCAATTTAATGTAAACCATAAGTCTAAAAACTGTGGAAAAGTACTTGAGTCCCCATTGTGTGAATGTTATGGAAGGAGAAGATAAATAACAAGAAGTGGGTTGAGGGGCTGGGGATATAGCTCAGTGGAATAAGCGCTTGCCTAGCAAGCGCAGGGTCCTGAGTTCGATCCCCAGTACCGCAAAAAAAAAAAAAAAAAAAAAAAAAAAAAAAAAGAAGTGGGTTGGACTCACATGAATGGAGGTGGTTACAAAATGATAAAGTGAAGTACACGAGAGAGAAAGAGACATCTACTATATCATCAACCATGTTGCTCCCTAGTGAGACCTTGCAGAGTCTCTCGTGAATGGAAAAACTTTTGGTCTGTGTCAGGAAAGCAAATTTCACCTTGGACTTACAAGCCCATTAAAGACACAGCACAAAATGGCCTTCTGTAGGCAATTTGAATTTAAAGCTCATTTGCAAATGCATAATTTTTCCCTACCTTCTTCTTCCACGCATTTATTTCTGTCTTTCTTGGCAATATTCTCAGAGGCTGGATTTCAAGCAACAATACTGAGAATTTCCCAAGAGTTATGCAGGTAGTGTTGTTGGCAGCTTATTTCTGTCTGTGTTCCTTTTTTGATTCTCTTGAATTAGCAATAACTTTTTTTGTATTTTTCATTCTTTAGGAGTCTAGTAATAAGTAGGTAAACAATTAGATACAATTTTAATTTCTTTAGACCTCTGAAATTAACACCAAATGCATTCTTTCTTAGACTTGTTTTTATATGACATTTATGGCTAGAATTTATGTTATGAATTATAATCTCATATTAGGATCTATTAATAAATGTGAATCAATTTTTGATCCCACTGAAAGCAACTTGAACCTTTTGTGTTCCTATAAAATTCTATCACACCCCATATAAACTGGCTTTCCATGTTGGAATGAGCCTTAAATTCACTTATCTGTTCCTTTTTTACATTGCCAGGTGATGAAATCCTAGTCATTTTGCTTCAACAATGGCCTGTACTAACATTTTCTTCAAATTACATTGCAATCTTCTAATTTAGTCTCAGATACTAACTTTCAGTAACATGTTAGCCCTGTTTTGTTCAGGTCACCATTCATAGCAATTTCAGAGTAATCAACTGAAGGCTCAGCGTGATCACATTGCTGTATTTTTAGAAAGATTTTTACTTATTGACTCTTGCTTGCCAAGCAAAGTACAGGCTGCAAAGCCTGAGGCGAAGGAGTTTCTCTTATTTTCCCTTGACTGTTGCCTTCTTGTTATTTCATACGATTCTGTTTATGTTTTAATGATTCTAACACAGCCGCCTTTTCTCCCACATATGAATACACATGCTAATACTGATATCTTTACTCATTCTGAACACATCTTCAGAAATCACTGACTTTTTTATCTTTATTCCAAGATGTACTTTGAACTCTACCTTCTTTATGAAAAATTTTTCTGTCTTCTGAATGGTCAAAGTATGAACAAGATGCCTACAAACATCTGAGTGTGACAGAAGAATAGATAACAGAAAGCTGGCTTTGATCTCTTCAGAGTTCCCAAATTCCCTGCTTTATTAGGTCCTATGTTTAGCCCTGTATTTGGATGACAAAATCTTTGTGGACAGTGATGACAATTTATTCACATTTTTAATCCTACCCTACACAGAACAATTTTCAATCATATATTCTTCACTAGGTTTAGAATATTAGAAAAATATATTTTCATAATATTCTTTATTGACTGAATCAATGGATTCAACAGTTCAAGAAAAGGATGGATATATGGTATGTCATGATCTTGAAAACCATGCGTTTTTGACAATTAAGAGATTAAGATTTCAAGAACTTACTTTAAATATTAAGAACAAATTTTGTGGTCTGAAAATAAAGTTTTATTGTAAGGAATGAGGACAGAATTCCAGATGATAATGAAAGAGATGTCTTCACCAGAGAGAGACAGAGATGGAGAGAGATAGCAACAGAGATAGAGAGACAGAGAGAGGGAGAGAGAGAGAGAGAGAGAGACAGAGAGAGAGAGACATAGAGACAGAGAGAGAGAGAGAGAGAGAGAGAGAGAGAAAGAGAGAGAGAGAGAGAGAGAAACTACAGTTATAAAAAGTGTCAGGTGACAGGCAAACAGTACCTGTGAGAGCTGTTCAAATACCGTTCTTCATATCACACATCAGGATGTTGATATCACTGAATATCTATGATCCCAGGTCTTCAGGAGGCTGAGGAAGGAAGATTGCAAATTTGAGGCTAGACTAGGCAACCTAGTGAAAACTTGTCTCAAAATAGAAACTAAAAAGCGATTGGGATATAGTTCAGTGTTAGAGCACTGATGAGCTCCACCCTCCAAACTACAAGAAAATAAAACAAAGGCCTTCAAGAATTACATTGGCATTATTCTACCTCTCCTTCTTTGTCTGTTTATACATGTGTGTTTTCCTTGATACTCAACATGCGATACTTCCAAGTCTGTTGATTAAACTCCTCCCCAGACATGTGCTCCAGTGTGATGCCACCCAGATGGTAGAGAAACAATAGCCAAAGAAAATTATGACACAGAGTAACTTTATAGGGTTGTGTGGTGTAAAAGGAGGCGGATTATTTCAGTTTACATTGATAGTTACCTTGCACATCTTCTATATGGAAAGCACAGTACTCGGCATTGTTGATCTCTAGAAAGCATGAAATAGATCCTAATTTAGAATGTGTAAAATGGCAGGGAAGGAAAGGCAGATATAAGAATCAGAGATTATAACAATTATTTATACATGGTAATTATTGCTATTTACCTGCCAGTTTTTATTTTATTTTCTAGTGTCCATATATTTTTTGGCTATGGCTGGCTTTTCAGAGAAAGGTATCCCCTAGTCAGTCTCCAGGATAAATTATCATTAGTGTAAATAAGACAAAATTCTATTTCTCCCAGTGTTGTAGAAGTTGGTCCATGACCTACTGTGATTATAATGAGAACTGAAGGAAGGATTCTGGGAAATATTTTTCTCTTTAATAAATGAAAAACATGAGTATAAATAATTGCACATCACTACTACTTCATTTCCCGCTTTCCTACTTTGTGGCTGTGGGAGGAAATGACATAGTTACCCATATGGTCATAAAAGCCTGAAGTATCACAGAGAAACCAACTCAAATTTCCAGATATTTGTGCTATTGACCCAAGTTTGGCATGATCATCTCTTTGAAATTAACATTATTCAAATCTCACTTGACGCAATCTTTGTTAGTTTTCTCTTTTTACTTGAGGCATAGTCATTGAATTACAAATATGGGTGAAAAATATTCCCAGATTTAGGTAACTCTTCAAGAATATAGAGGGACCCCATGATTATGGTGGAGAAGGACTATACCAGGTATTTCTTGTATCTAATATGTTATAAAGGTTACAACACATCCCATTCACGTTTACTGAATATTCAAAGTTGTGTTTGGAGAATATGATCATAAAAAATAAAATGTCTGATTTTGTAGCATTTGAACTTTTGTATCTCATCAACTTTCACATTTGAAATTCAGAGGTGTAATTTCTTCATATGGAAAGTTGAATTTTTTAAGTGATAGAAGTTTTTAAAGTGTCACATAGAGAAGTAAACACACATACATACACTGTGTAGCTTAATATTCAAGGTTGGTTAAACTTTACATTTGAATACAATAAGTGAGTTATTTTTCTAATTTGAAATCTATTAGAGATATGGTTATGTCATGTTATATATTAAAATATTCTAATTTATTTCCCTTCCTGCAGAAATTTTAGAATGAGTTTGTATATATTTTTGTGTATATTTTTAAAAGTAGGTTGCTAAATTTTGGTGAGTTTATACTAAATCTATAATGTGAACTTTGAAGAATTTATGTCTCAAAAATATTACTTTCAAATAAATCTAAGTAAGCCTTTCTTGAAATAAGATATACAAGTAGCTAACAGCTATATATGAAAAAAGTTCTCAGCACCTTAAAACTCATGTAAAAGTCAAACCAGGGTGAGAAAATACCTCACTCTAAGAGGAATGGTCATTATAAAAATGACAATCATAAATGCTGGTGAAGATGTGGAAAGAAAGAATCCCCTGCAGACTGATGGTGTGAATGTAAATTAGCTCTGCCATTATGGAAAATGGTATGCAGGTTCCTCAAAAAATGGAAAATTAGGTCGACCATATAACCCAGCAGTAACACTCCTGGATATACACCCAAGGGTGATGAAATCAGTGCACTAAAGGAACATCTGCATTTCCACGTTTACTGCGCCATTAATCACAATAACCAAACAAAACATATTAAGTACCCACTAACTGATGAATGGGCAAAATAAATATATTACATATACACAGTGGAAAACTTCAGCCATGAAAATGAGTGGAACTGGAGACCATTATGTTAAGGGAAATACAACTAGCAACAAAGGATGTGTTACCGTTTGTGTCTGCCTGTCCCCCCAAAGCCTCATGCAGCCTTGGGGCAGGCTTCTAGACTTTATGATTGATTCCCGGTCCAATGTGGGAATTATGGGTGTGAGTGCTACACCTGCCCTGGGGTGGGTAGTTTGCACACCATGTAAGGGAGGGAAAGAGGCTGCTTGCTGTCACTCCTTCCTTTTTGTTCTTGTTACTTTTGCTGTTTTCCACAGTCATGAACT
The DNA here is from genome assembly GCA_004027595.1 of Dinomys branickii. Lineage (NCBI taxonomy): Eukaryota > Metazoa > Chordata > Mammalia > Rodentia > Dinomyidae > Dinomys > Dinomys branickii. Next base: position 42,995 of record PVLD010012151.1, on the reverse strand, counting down.
GTTGCTCTCTGCCATGTGCCACTCTGCCTTGGAGCCAGCTGAGTATGGACTGAAACTTCCACAAAGTGTGAGCTAAATAAACTTTCCCTTCCTTCATTTTGGGCATTGGGTATTTTGTCCCAGCAATGAGAGGAAAGTAACCAAGATAGGATTAAATTAGGTGGATTTTTTTCATAAGTGAAATGTAAAAACAATTAGTTTGATAGAATTTGAGAAGAGAATGTCAGTTATCAGAGACTAAGGATACATGCCTTTCATACTTGTTGAGTAGGAGACTTTTATCTTTTCCTGCTGACACAGGTAATTAAAGGATATTGCACATTGGATTAAAGAATACTGAGAGAAAGAGGAAGCTCTGAAGAAAATATTTATTCAAAACAGACTAGCTTCTCTCAAATTGGAAATTGAAGAATTTTTACTTTTTGGTGTCAGGCGCATATATCAAACACCACATCATACCTCACAACGATTGCGTAGTCATTTCCTCCTCCCTGAGACATGGCACCTGAGACCCACAGCTTAAGGAGGAAGGACTTGTTTTGGCTCATGGTTTGCAGAGGTTGCAGAGTCAGCGGGCTCCAGCGCAGAGTGACATGGCGGAAGGTGGAGCAGAGGAAAGCTGCTCTTCTCACAGCAGTCAGGGGTCAGAGAGGGAGGGGCGGAGGCCAGGGAGGGAAGCCCTTCCAGGCCACGCCTCAGTGCCCTGCCACTGGGCAAAACCCTGCTTCCCAACAGCAAAGCAGCTATACCACCAGCATAGTTCAATCCCCTTCAAACACGTGAGACTTTGGAGCCACTTTAATTCCAAATCATAAGAAACATTTGCAAGTTTCATGTGTCAGCTAAAAGTGAATTTAAATATAAAAGAGTTAAAATTGGCTTCCAATCGTCAAACACAGTATCTTTTCATTTATCTTAATCTACCTGATGTCCTTCATTGTGATGTATACTGTTAATCGTATAGATCTTATTTACATACCTAGTATGTACCTAGGTTAAATATGTGCCTATTTAATTTAGTGTTGTGATTATCAATGGCATTCTTCAAATTTCAAATTCCATTTTTATTGCTGACATATAGGAATGTGATGTGACTGCCAGTTATAGGTAATTTTATTTGTTTTTCAGTATGAATGACTTTCTTTCCATTTATGTTAACAGATTGCTCCGGCTAGCACCTTCTCCACAGCAGTCAATGGAAATGAGAATAAGGGCGTTCTTGTGATGTTCCTGATTGCAGAGAGAATGTACTCATTCTTTGTCCACTAAGCTCCATTCTTGCTTCATTAGCTTTGCTTTTTCATTTCATAGATTTCCTCAGGAAGTTCTTTTTCTTGCATTATTTCATTTTGTGTATGTAGGTGTGTGCAATTAGGCTGACTTTTAGTTAAGGCTTTTCTGCACATTTTGAGATGTTTTGCTTTTGTTCTTTATTCTACTGATACGATGTGTAATAGTACTAGTCAGTTAAGAAGTCTCTAGGAAATAATCGTGCGATTCTGGAATAAATTCTATTAATTATGATATATAAATTTTGAACATTGCTAAACTTTCTCTTCTGTGCTTATTCACTTGTTTCGTGATTTCACTAGATTAATTTAGCAAAGTCCACTGAAGTTTGAGGTAGTTTAGCATGCCGAGCTGTTGAACATAGTAATTTTAGCAAGGCTTCTTTGGTTTTATTATTATTATTTTTTGGTAGTACCAGGGATTGAACTCAGGACCTTGCACTTGCCAAGAAGACATTTATTCCACAGAGCTATATCCCCAGCCCCCAACAGGCCTTCTTTGTATCTTCCTTTATCTCTTTGTAGGCTTTTAGAGTCACACTCATCTGTTGGGCTTTATTAAATCCTTGTTGATTATTCTATTATTTCTGATGATGTCTTTGGTCCATAATCTATTCATAGTCTGATCCAATAAACCAGGGCTCTTTTGCAAAGACAGTTTTGAAATCATTCTCTGGGGTTTGTTCTGATATTAAAAGAGGACAATTTTGCTTGTTCTCTGGCAAACTAGCTGACCTATGGTATAGCTTCTTGCTTTTGTAAAGATACTAACCTTTTCTTAATCACTTACTGTCAAAATCTTTATTGATTTTGAGAGCAAAGTTAGGGTTGATTGTCTACAAACTTTGTTTCAAAAAAGTCATTTCCTCTGGGAAGAGTTTCACTGTTTGTTCAAGTGGATGTCTGTCCCTCCCAGAAACACTTCTGAACCACAGCTTTGGAAAAGGTGTGAAGGATGCCCTTCACTTATAACTAGGTATGCTTCTTGTGTTTTGCCAGGCTCTCTTGCTTGGATCTTCCATGTAACTTGAATTTACAGTTAAATGTTAGATTTTTTTCTAGCCTGAAGCTATTTCTGTTCATCCTGAAGCCTGAGTATTTTACTGTGAACATTAGGCTTTATTTTACATAATCTGACAGTTTGATATTTAATCTATAACAGACATAGTAAAACAAACCTGAAAGTACAGTACTGATGCTTTCAGATTTCATCGTTTTCCATTTTGGCCTTCATTCTGAAATTCATGCCACCATTTACATATTTTTTATCTTTAACCACATTAGACTATTCAGAATTATGATTCTTGAGAGGCATTATTAGTAATGCAGAAGGAATAATAAGATGCTTTTCTTATTTTAGAGATACTTTGGAAGCCAAAATTATTAATGTGATAGTATTCTATTGGCTTACTAGTTTAAAGGCTCTGTACATTAGAAATTATGTATAATGAGAGAGGCGTGTTTAGTCTGCTGCTTTTTTAGAGCTAAAAATTCTTTTCAATTTTTATGAAAAGTATCAGTTGAATTCATGATTTTATAAGGTTTATTAAAAGTGAAAACACTATTCAGTATAATTTAAAATACTATAGTTAAAGACTACAGCATTTCTACCTGTTTGGTGTATTGACATTCCTCATATGGATTAGTTATTCATAGAGTAATCATGTGATTTTAGGAATAATTGAAAACTAAATTCTAGATGTGATATAACTTACTCATCTGACTCAGTTGACTCTATTTTAGTAAAGATGGTCAGATATTCACAGACGGTCTTACTTTCCACTTTTTTCTTTGAGAATGAAGGCGCATTTACCAGAAAGGCTTCTCAGAGTTTTTATGGTAAAAGATGATTCTCCTTTTATAATATTTAAAATTACATTGATGGCATATTCTATTTTACACCAGCATTACCAATATTTTGGTATTATTGACACATAAAATATTTAGTAATTCTTTTGAGTTCTTCCTTGTTCATTATTTTGGTATTATGGTCAAATAAATATTCGGTACTTCTTGCAGGTCTCCACTCTACTGATATTTATAGACAACTTTTGATTGCATGTGACACTTTCTATATCAGAACCTGGGTGGGATATGGAGATGGAAACATTTACCAGGATCAATTTATAATATACAAATTATAATTAAAAATTCTTACTCTCTTCTTATATGCTTGGGTTTGTTCTATAACCTGCAGAATTTTTTTATGATCAAAATAATACATTCTGTTTGTCTCTCAATTTGGAAGAATTTGAAGCTGAACATTTGAATAAATATTAGCAGCTATAATCTGAAGATTTACCCCGGTCGATATTTGATTTACTGAATGTTTTTAATTTGCAGTACTATCTCACTGATTAAATTCACATTGTGCAATTCAGTAGCAACAGTTCCTAGATTAAAAACATATGTATCTTAAGAAAGAGCATGTTTTATAGAAATGGAGACACTCTGTTTTTTCATGGTTCAATAAAAACCTCAGCTTATTGAATTTCAACTCCCAATACAGGCACATCTCTTTAGCTAAGCCCTTTTCAATTTGGCTGTGAGAATCTTATTGCTGTGAGAGCCTGAAACCTCAGCATTTCTTTCATTTGCTGATTTTTATAACTAATATGTTTCCAGTGGCAAGAGTAAGTACAACTATTATGATAAATTTATATATAAATATATATCTTAGAGTCTGCCAAAAGCAACAATAACAATAATAACAATAATAACATAGTTTTAGATCCCTGGAGCAAGATACAAATATGTTTTCTCCTATGTGGCTATTATTTTTAATATTAGATATATTAAATTAATAATAATGCTGCTAATAATCATGCATATATCCAAGGATAGGTTTCAAGTGAAATCTGAAATCATAGTGTGATGTAAGTGGGGAACCAGTACAATTAGAAAAAAACAAGGCACAGCTTTTCCAGATATCTCTCAAAGAGCAAAAATGTAAAAAAAGAAGATTTATTGAAATTCCGTTCCTTCTGAGGATTTTAAAAAAGGCAGAAACACACTGTAGAACTATTGAGATGTAAGAGGTATGTGCATTCATATAAGTGTGGTTAGTTTACTAAATATTGCATATCATGTGATGGACTGAACTTGGCCCCACCCTGTTTAGAAGTCCTGTGCTATTTATCTAATTGATTGCCAGACAATCAGTACCCTTAAGGAAGCACAAATTCAACATGACCAATACTGAACCCCTCCACACGTAGGCCTTGTTAGGTACTTGCCTTTGTTTTTTTAATATCAGATGAATTAGGGCCTGGGATTTATGAAAGATACCACTAAGACACACAAGCAGTGCCTTACTCTTTCCTTCATTTCTGTGCTGGTCAGAGTGGGTCTTGATTTAGCCAATGACTATCACATCCCTCCTCTTGCTTCCCTCAACTCCCACTCCACCCCGGGAATGGACTGGAGCAACTTGATTCAGTGTCCTCCTTGGTCACTTAGTGCCCGCTGCCCTCCGGGATGCTCTGACAGCCATGCCATTTCAGAATCTGCTCCTGCCTCTTTGAAGGATGGAGGGAAGCATCTTAATATGAATGGGATCGAAGCGGGGGAACCTAGACCCATTATTAAGATTCTCAGCTTCCATAACCCTCAGTAAATTGTGGGTATAGCTAGCCCTGTCAAATATCGCTTGGCTTCTCCCCATTAATGTTCTTGGAGAAGCAGAAGCTGTCACCCCAACAGCTACAGTCCTCCTCCCTTTCACTTTATCTAGTCCATGACAGCTGTTGCTGTCCTGGGGCCTGGCATCCATTGGAACCAATTTCAGGCCTATGGCTGCTGTATAAGCACCAATACCCCCACATCTCTGGGGTTAGTTTAAGGGTTTCTCTGGTGTACTGATTCCCCTTGTGAGGGCACACAAATCCTAAATAAAGCCTCACTGCAGCGGTTCTGAAAATCAGCTCTTGACTTATTTCTTGGGTAGTATGCACTCAAAAGGTCCTATAAATCAATTCAGGATAATGAATAGTGTGTACAGAGCAGTGTCTTTAAAAGTAAGAGCAGGAAATACAAGGGGATTTTAGCCTTGAAAAACTCAAGAAGTCAGCAGCCAACAAAAATCAGCAACAGAGGGTAGCAACCAGCAGTCTCCTGACAGCATGCAGAACAAAACAGTGCCAAACAGTGGCAGTGGTAGATTCCGTCACTGGCAGCGTCTACCAAGAGCTTCCAGAATTAACTGGAGTCAGTCAGTGGCATCAGGGCTACTGGCAGAGCTGTATATTGCCAATTCAGGGTTTCTGTCTGCAGTGAGCAAAAGAACTCAACTGATTGGCAAAACCACTCTTCCAGGCTGCATATGCCAGAAAGCCCCACCCTTCTGACATTAACAGCCATACCAATTAATGATGTCAAAATATTTTCTGCAGCATCGCCCACCACTGTACGGCTCTTAACATTTCTCATTTGAATTTCTAAAATAGCCTCAAGCTCATGCCTCCCATTTGAAACGAGTAGCCCTATAACCCATTTTCTACATTTCTACTTTGCCTTCAGTGTAACATATGAGCTTTTACATAAAGTAGATCAGATTTTTCATGAGGTGCCTTCCTTGTATTCTTTCTAGCTGTGGGATAGTCACTTACTAAGTGACTTATAATTGGTAGGTTTTTTCCAGCACAGAGCGAAATAAAACAGAATAAAATGCCTTTATTGTGGGCACAGAAAAGACCACAGTAGGGAAGAGAACTGAAACGTGAAACTTTAGAGGGCCTGTCATAGGATCAAAGGCTAAATAGGCCCAGGCTGGAGGGCGTCAGAAGGCGGACCCCTTGACATGGCGGGCCAGGATTGGGTGGGAGTGTGGGAAAAGGAAACAGGATATTACAAAAAGGGAAGTAGGAAGTCGTAATCTGACTCAGAGAAAGAAGGGTGGCTCTTAGCATATGACCTCTAGCGGCCAGCGCCATATTGGCTTGGAGCCATACTGGCTCAGCACAACACATGACTGCCAGCGCCATGTTGGCTAGACACCATAGTGACTAGGCAGGAATTACAGTGAGGTGAGAAATCAATCAGTAATATGATCCTCTTATTTTCTAACTGCTATATTTTGCCCCTGATGCTATTTATGTTAATAATGTCTTCATACTTCAACTGACTAACTGCTATAACTGTCTTCTGGGATTCTGTTTTTTAGGTACGTTCTGATTTAGATAATTTGGTTGATCTTGCTGGGCTCCATTTCTTCCTGAAATTTATGATCTGATCATCAGAAGGCCAGGGCTTGAGGTCCACCATGTTGGGAAGAGCATGGCTATCCCTTAAAAAATCTTTTTAAAAATCACTGTCTTTACTGGCTCTGTTTCCTAGTCACTCTTTTTGATGCAATCAATAATTATTTAGTAATGGTTATTGATCTTAGCTTTAAAAACTGAACCATTATCATTTAACTCAACTATTTAACCTACTCTTAAACTTTTTCCCAGGTTCCTACATTGGTTGAAGTAGTAGGCAAGTTGCCCTCAAATGTCTTGTCTGATTGAGACTTTTGTATTTTTCTTGGTCCGTAGACTTTCACTTGCTGTCTACAATATCTCAATGTAAAAGCATTAGACTTGTGTATACTTTATGACAGTAATCTCTATTTTCACCGAGGCCCTTATGTTTGATGTACATCCATATTAAGTTCTTTTTTTTTTCTAGTTTCTAAGCATATTCTTTTCTAATCATGATTCAGATTCAACACATTGATTCCAACTCCCAGGCTTTCCAGCAACTGTACTCATACATGCTTGACAGTCAGTTATATTTAAGGGATTATCCTTGATCTTAAAATATTTCCAATCTCAAAGTTGCTGTGAGTTTGTGTAAAAAAACTGCATAAAGCATCCTTAACATAGTCATTGTGAAATAAATGTCAAGGCATTTTCTCATTAAAACATACATTGAGGATATAAATGTTACTATAAAATTGCAATACAATGATTCTGGGATGACATGTCTTTGGAGTGAGGCATGCATGTGTAAGAAAAAAGAGTAATTATATAAAAAGATGAGTGACTATGAGAGAGAAGGGGATATGAATGAATCTGGTAGACTGAACTTTGAATTGTTTGATTTTCAGTGGGTTGTATTACATATAACATAATATCCAAGAACCCTGAAAGATTTCAAATAATCCTATATATCAGTGTCATAGAAATTTTATTGCCTATCAAAGAGTATTGAACCAGTATAAGAATTAGTTTACTTAGAAAAAAGAAAATATTTCATAGTTATTGGCCATATTGATAAAAGGCAGGTAGGGAGCTTTAACAGAATATAAATGACAATATTCTTGAGCAGTTATTCTGGACCCTATCAATCTGTGGTAAATGGAGTATATTCAGAAGGAAAAATTCAAATCCTTGTATTTTGTAGAACCATTACTCAAAAATAAATAAGGACTTTATTTGTTTCAATTATTTCACTTCCAGTCTAGTCAAAAAAGTAAAGAAATCCTTAATCAAAATTTCTGATTCATAGAAGTAAAAAAATTAAAGATATGCTCACATAAATTTGTTTTCTTCCTATTACTTTTTTGTCCTTTTCTTTTCCAGGCAGAGCTTAGAAGTCTGCATATAAAGGCCTGTTATTCTTCCACTTCTCAACATTTCACATTACATCCAACTTTTTTATTGGCCTATCCCTGGAAACACTCTGAATGCAGATTTGGGTATCATGTTACCAGTAATTATAGATTTCATTCTAGTCCATTCTACTCATAATTTGAATATGGAGTATATAGAATTAAAGTCTTCTTATACTTTCCAAAACTAGTCCCTCAATACTACTTGAGAAAAAGATACATTCATGAATAAAATATCAGCAAAATGAAAATGATCTTTTCCTATAATTTAGAGCTCCATGAATCTGTGGTAAATGGAATATGTCTGAACGGAAAATTTCTAATTCTGTATGTTTCTACACCCCTGCATTAGAAAACTTAGGGATTCACTTCTGTATTTACGATTTTACTTACAAGTCCTACTATTTGACAAGAGTTAGTGACATAGACATATCGTAAACCCATTTTTAAAAATTGTTCTTCAGGTCAGATCTCATTCACTAGGTATACATTACATGAGCCAAAGAAAAGAAGTTGTATGTGTCTCACAATAATGCTTCCGGGGCAGCTCAGTGATAGTGTGCATATCTAGCATGTCTAAGGCCCTAGGTTTGATTGCCTTTTGTATTTAAAACCACCAAAAGAACCACACAGTCCAGAACTTATCATTTGTAATTAATAATGACAAAAGTATTTATTGTGCTTGTAGTATGTCAAAAGAATTCTAAACATGAGTTCCAATCCCAGAATAATGCAATGGAGAAGCTATTTGTTCTTCTATTGAATGTGTGAATGGAAGCCATATGGGTAGTCTGGTTCTCTAAGCCCACCAGTAATTGTTAAAGCTGAATATCAAAGCCTGGCTTATATGATTCCAAATCTCACATTCTCAATTTTAGCACCTTCTTTTGCTAAGTCACACAAATTGTACATGGAAAAGAGAAGACTACATGGGTTACAGACAACTTTGTAGAAAATTTAGAGTCAGAAGAAGTAAGAAAAATTGTGAATGTGAAAGTAATTGAAGCCAGGTATGGTGGCACATGTCTATAATCCCAGCACTAGGGAGGCTGAGAGGCAGGAGAATCGTTGAGAGTTCAAGACCAGCCTGGGCTATGAAGTGAGTCCAAGGCCAGCCTGAACTGCATAGTGAAACCCTGTCTAAAGAAGACCAAAACAAAACAAAACAAACCAAAGAAAGTAATTGAATAAGCTACATTCTATGTTAGTCTTTGTTTGCAAAGTAAACTAAAATCATATAAACAACTCTGAATACAAACAAATTAAGCAGACAACACCGATAAACTAATTAAAAATCTTCAACAGTTTGTAAATTGCGCATAAATTTCTAAATTACACATGATTGAGAAAAAAGGCACAATGAAAGACAACATTTTAAGTGAATTTTAAATAACAGCCAAAGGCTGCATAAAAAATAACATAGGTTTCATCTAATGCTATACTTAGGTAGATATTTAATCCTAAATTATCAATAATGGAATAGCGAAGAAGTAAGCTAAGCAGTCATCTCAAAAAAGTCAAAATTATAGCTCCCCGAATTATAAAGGAGGAATGAGTAAAGAATGGAATAAAGGTGTAAGACTTCAAAGACTGTCATTTGGTAGAGAGAATAAAATCCCAAACTTGTTCTCCTGGAAAACTGGCAACACTCATTTGATAATGCTCTAAATATATGAAACTGCTCAAAAGGAAGGAACAACTGGGATGGGAGAAAGGAGAAAAGAAGGAAGAAAAATATATATATATACGCAAAATAGCTAAGCTAATTGTTCTTCTTTTCTCTGTTTTTAAAAATCTTTTAATCACTATGCAGTTGAGGGTGGGCTTGAGCTAACTTTGTAGCCTAGGCTAGTTTCGAACTCACAACGATCCTCCTGTCTCGGCCTCCTGAGTGCTGGGATTACAGGCGTGCACCAATACTCTCAGCTGTTCTTCTAATTTCTGTTAGTTCATTGAAAGGAATGGTTAGTGCATATATTGTTTGATCAATTTTGCATGCCTAATCTAGTAATCTGAGAAACTGGAAGATAACAATATGCAATATAATAATTGTTAATTTCCTATCATCTTGTTTTGAAATTCTGTATTGTTTTTATAATTTTTCTTTGAAATAAAAACATGGAAATTAAGAAAAGAAATATATGCCAGTAAATTATAACTATAATAATATGTACAAATTCCTGCAAAATATAAATAACTGCATATTTGAAAATAAAGATTGAGAATATTGATTTTACTTTTAAGTGTTTTAAACCTTTGCTTTTAATCTTAAGTAAATTAAATCTGTAGTTTAAAACTTCCCCTGAGAAAAGTATATATTTAGACAACTTACTGCTAAACTAATAAAACTAAGATATGTTTAACTATATATAAATTCAGAATGACAAAAATAAACATTTATCAGCTATGCATAATTTTTCCAAATCTGATAAATGTATCTGAAAAAATTATACCCTATTCTAATTCATAAATTATGGTTGCAAATATTTTAAATAGAATATAAATAAGTTAACACACAAATACTGTTCTAAGAAAAAGTACAAAGTAGATTCATTCTAGGTACGTGGTTGTTTTAGAATGTTAAAATCAATTAATATATCACATGAACAAAAGGAAAAATCTTTATAGTTTGACTATACAAACACTTGGAGAAACGAGATTTGATGAATTCAAAATTTAAACAGAAAAAATTATTTAAAAATTCAGAATTTAAAAGACCCTCTAAAATAACTTGTTAATGCAATTTTCCAAAAACAATGGGAGAAATCATACTAAGTAATAAAATGTTGGCAATAAAACAAATTTTCCAAGTAGTTAGTAAAGAAATCAAAAAGAATTTTTAAAATGAAAATTAGAAGATAATAATACACAATGTATGAACCACTGTTACTTCCCTATAATCTAATTTTGAAATTTTATGCCATTGTTTTTATTGTTGATTTTTCTTTTCTTTAAGATAAAATAAATTTTTGATTGGGAAAAGGAAAAGGATCTCAATGTGAAAAATAAATTATAAAGGAAATAAAACTTTCATTTTAAAAATACAATATGATTGCCAAGTCCAAAAGAACCTACAAATAATATTTTGAATTAAGAAGTGAATTATTGGATGTATACTAAAATATAGAAGTTAATTGTACTTCGATTAATCAACAACAAAGGCAAAGGGAATGGAGGGAGGGAGAAAAAAGAAGAGAACTGAAATGTGTTATGTACATATACCAATCCCCTACACTGAATGCAATCATTATATACTGCAACATGTACTAATCAAAGTAAAAAAACAGTGGCAAAAGATCCTAATTAGTGAAAGATGCATTAGAATTTATTCCACAATACTGCCTATCACCAGTTCTATTTCATATAAAATTGGAGGTGCTTAGCCTTTACTATTAGACAAGGAAAGGGAAAATTTGATATTAGAATAGAAAAAGAATCATAAAATTATTATTTTTTTACCTTTTAAAAGATTCTACCAATAGATTTTAGAATTATCAAAAATGCACAAGAGGGACACAACAAAAATTGTTTCAGTACATTCTTATCCATGAGCTACATACATTTGGATCAACTGGGATAATTAAGGGAAAGGAAAAAAAGAAAGAAACAAGGAAGGGGAAAAAAATATATATATGGACAAGATAGCTAAGATAATTTTACTACTAATTTCTACTGGTGATTGAAAGGATCAGTTAATGTTTAATTATTAGATCAATCTTGCATACCTACATCTGCTAATATGAGCAATTACTTTGAAGATAACAGTATACAATACAATACTCATCGTTAATTTCTTATCTTGTTTTGAAATTCTGTATTGCTTTTATTGTTTTTGTTATTTGGGTTTAGTTCTTTTCTCTTTAAAATAAAACTTTTAAAAATAAAAAGAGAATACTTGTATCAGCAGTAAGAATATCAAGAAATTTATTTATTTATTTATTTATTTTTTGCAGTACTGGGGATCGAACTCAGGACCCTGCGCTTGCTAGGCAAGCGCTTATTCCACTGAGCTATATCCCCAGCCCCAAGAAATAAATTTAATAAAATATATGAATCCTTTATGAAAACAGTATATGTGTTATTGAAATCCATTTTAGAAATATTTTCTGAAATGTATGTCGAATTTTTTAAAAAGGCAATGGTTAATAACTTTTCTATTGCTTATTATATCACAGATGCTGTTCAAAATATCTATAATTCCCTTGATGATAATATGATGTGGCCAAAACTATTATCAAATTTTATAAAGAGGATAGTAGAGGCACCAAGCAGTCAAACGACAATGTTTTGATGTGTATCTGGGAATCATTCTAGGATTCAGATCAGCACATTCATTTGAGAGCTTCTGAACTTACACACAAGGCAATGTGAATATTTCAATAATCAATAGGAAAACTCATTGTATGAAAAAAAAGTGATTTTTTTTAGATTAGACTTTAAGTTTAATGAAGATTTAACACCTAAAGCCTTTAATGTTTTAAATTTAACAGGGATATTTTTAAAGTATATAAAACTGAGTCATGACCAAAAAGAATAATCTTGAAGTAAAACAATAGAATCTTCCTAAAATATTAATTAAAACATTGTATTATTATTATTATTTAATAAGAAACTAGACAGAGGTAAATGAGAAGAAACTTCAGGAATAGTTATTGGAGTTTGTCAAATTGATTTCTCTAGGTCTATTAGGACGATCATGTGGTTTTTGTCGTTGGTTCTATTAATGTAGTGTGTTACATTTATTGATTTGCATATGTTGAACCATCCGTGCATTCTTAGGATGAATCCTACATCTCATGGTTTTTCATGATTTTCTGCATTCTCTTTGCCAGTATCTTTCTGAAGATTTTTTTCACCTATGTTAATTAAGGAGAATGACATGTAGTTCCTTTTTCTGGTAGAATATTTCTCTGTTTTTGGTAACAGGCTAATACTTGCTTCCAGAAATAACTTCGGAAGTATTACTTCTCTTTCAGTTTCATTAAATGGTTTGAGGAATAGTGGCATTGGATGATCTCTAAAGTTGTTGTAGAAATCATCAGTGAAGCTGTCAGGACCTGGTTTTTCTTTGTTGGTAGATTTTTTTTATTACTTCTTCAATTTTATTGACTGTAATGCCTTATTTAGTAGTTTTATATCTTCTTGATTCAACTTTGGTGACTCATATGTAATTAGGAGCCTGTCCATTCTGAATTTATCTTATTAGAGTACATGTTCTCAAAATAAGTACTGATGGTCTTCTGAACTTCACAGGATCTGTTATTTCCCCTTCTCTTTCCTAATTATATGGATTTGTGTCTTTTCTTTGCTATGTTTGATAAGCTGGCTAAGGGTTTGTACACTTTATTTAATCTTTTAAAGAGCCTATTCAATTCATTAAGTCTTTGTATTTTTTCTTAGTCTCAATTATATTAATTTCTCCTCTGATATAACAATTTTCTTCCTCATACGAACTTTAAACTTAAATTCCTCTCTTCATTTAGAAATTTGATATTCAACATTAGGTTATTTATTGCTCTTTTTTCTGTTGTGAGAATTCTCTGCTAACAATTTCCCTCATAAAACTACTTTCTTTTCATCCCATAAGTATCAGTATGTTGCACTGGAATTATTATTTAATTATAAAAACTGTCTAAATTCTTCTTTAATTTCATCTATCACCTATTGGTTTTTCATGAGGATATAATTTAATTTTCATGTTTTTATATCATTGTGGTTTCTTTTGCCTTTTATTTGCAATTGCATTGCATTATGAACTGATAATATGTATGGAATAATTTTAATACCTTCGCATTTACTTAAGCATGTTTTACAAGTTAGTATGTGGTCTATTTGGTATCTTATTTATCCATCAATTTTTTTTTGCCACAGAGTCTCTTGCCATGTAGTTCAGACTAGGCTTGAACTGACTATGTAGCCCAGGCTGGCCTCAAACTCACAGTGATCTCCTTGCCTCATTCTCCCAAGTGCTGGGATTACAGGTTTGTATCAGCAAATGCAGCTGTTCATTAATTTTTAAAGATAATTTTGTGGAGTATGTCAACCTGAGTTGTAGCTTGTTTTCTTTTAGGGCTTGAAATACTTCAGCGCTCCTTGATGTAAGGGTTTGAATTGAAAAGTCTGCAGTTGTACTGATAGATTTCCTTTATAGGTGAGTTTTTTCCTCTCACAGCTTTGAATATTCATTTCTTATTGTTGAATTTCTGGAATCTTGGCTATTATAAGCTTGGTGTAGATTTTTATGATCATGGCTATTTGGAGTTCATGCCTCACTTCTGTGTATGTCAATTTTTTGTTTTTGCATGCTTGGGAAATTTTCCTTCTGTGAACAGATTTTTAATGTCTTTTGTGCTATTCTGATTGTTCACTGATCCAAAGTAATCAAATGTTATTCTTCTTCACATCCTCTAGAAGCTGTTGGATTTATTTTTCATGATCCCTTGCTATTTTGAGGAAGTCTTTTATTTGATGATTGCTTACTACAGCCTGATCTTGTAGAGCTGATATTCTATCTTCATATTGGTTGATTTTGCTACATAAATGTTCAATAAAATTTTTGATCTGCTGAGTATCTGTTTGAATCTCTTATGAAATTCATATTCCTCATGTATTGAACATTCATGGTCTCCACATTTTTCCCTAAGCTCCTCTGGTTTTTTTTTTTTTTTCTGTATCTGTATCTATTCTACTTTCACTAACCATTTCCTTCATCATGGTGATCATCTCTTAAACAATCTGTGGAATTATTTCTATTTTGTTTTTTGTTTTTTTTTAAAGACTTATTCATATGCTTTGTTACTTGCACTGCTACCATTTCAGAAGGTTCATCTGGGTGGCTTTTGATTTGTTCCATTTCAATGCAAGTTGGTGATCTGACCTTGCATTTTACTCCTGCTTTCTCACTTTAATTACTATCCTTGAAACATATGTGCTTTCTACATACATCCTATTTTGTCACACAGAATATTAAAAAGACATGTGCTCAATAATAGGTTGTGACAATTACTATTGATTGTAAGAGAAATTAGTAAACACACTTTTTGGTGTGTCTGCAGGACACAGATATGATTGTTTTATCCATTAGAAATCTTATAGGGGAATACACACCTTAATTGTAGTCAGTCCAATAGTCTTACAGGCTTGCAACTGGGTGCAATAACAAGGGAAAGAAGGAGGAAGTGCCTGCCCTCAGTAGCTTAATGTTGCTTGAACTGGGGTGCATTTTTGCTGTTACAGTTGCCTATAAACATCACACTCCAGCTTCAAAATGGACTCACACTAGCAGCTCCAAGGAGTTTCCAGGCCTTCATCGATGATCCCTCCTATTCTGAGGCCCTGAACATTGTGGACTGAGGAGCTACTGGATCTTCTGGCTTTTCAGTGTGTGGACAGCCCCTGCACACTATTCTCCCTCTGACCTTGTAAACCTATCTGATAATACCTTATTATAACTTTATATATATATATATAAAATACACACCTTGTAATGAAATATATTTTTCTTTGTTGAGTTCATCAAGAATATTGTAAGTGAATCTAAATATTTTTCTGCTCTCTGTGGAAAGTGATGAAAATGATATCGTCTAGCACAGCTTTTTGCCATCTCTTTGATTCATAAGATTCTATGTTTTTTATCTGTTGGTTTTGCTCTGTAAGTGCAAATCTCAACATAGTAAAGGAGACAAATAATATTTTAAGAAAATAATTTTTACCTTCTGGACTCCTGAAAGTCTTGAATAGGTCCCCAAGGTGAAGAGAGCACATGTTTAGACTTTTGAGTTTAGAAATAGTGGGTGCATATACATTATACAGTGTGGAGATACATTGGTGCTCCACTATTTACAGTGATAGAAGAAGGGAAATTATGAAAGCTGTAAAAAATAATAGGCAGTTTGCCTCAGATGACTGTAAATATTCTACAAGGCTTTAAATTCAGAAGAATAAGAAAATAACACACATAAGACACATAAGCCACTGAATCGTATCACATTCTCAGGGTCCAGAAAGAGATTACGGTATATTATAGAATGAAATAAAAAAATATGCTATTTGAGTATGTGAGGGAAAAGATAGTTTCATTAAGTTTGATACTCTGTAATTGTTTTTATATATGTGTGGAAAAATTCAAGCATATGTACTGTGTAAAATATCATATGTCAGATAAATATCATCCAAATTTGAAAGGGAAAAGTAAAAGATGAAAAATAATGAAGGAAAATCAGAATTGTATTTGTGGAAACTTGGTACATTAGGAAGTCTACCTAAATAGGACTGAAAAAATGAACTATTTACATAGAACTTGGAGGAAAATCTCATAAAGTAAAAAAAGAAAACACAAAAGATAAGTTGGCATCAAAATGATTCTGAAATTCACAATGATTTAACCACAATATAAAAACATTTCCCAAAATTGATGACAGAATTCCCAATCGAACACTGAAATAAGATATGAACAACTAATAAAAAATTTTAATGTTTAATATGCTTGAAAATATTATGTCTTAAAGTCAGAGATGAGTTACACCAAAATGAGATACTATTTCCATTGAAAATTTTTCAGAATGACTAAGGATGTGGAACATTTTCTCATATATTTATTTGCCATTTGCATTTCTTTATCTGAGAAGTGTGTATTCATCTCAGATGCCCATTTCTGGACTGGGTCTTTGAATTTGGATAGGTATATGTTTTTTAACTCTTTGTATGTTATAGATAGAAGACCTTTGTCTGAGGGACAGCTAGCTAGGATTTTTTCCCAATTTGTGGGTTTTCTTCTTACTTTGCTGGTGATTTCTTTAGATGTACAAAAATTTTTCAGTAGGATGAGGTCCCAGTTACTGATTCTTTGAAGTGTTTCCCTTGCAGTTTCATTTTTGTTCATGAACTCTCTGCCTACTCCTATGTCTTCAAGATTTTTACCTACTTTCTCTTCCAATAGGTTTAGAGTTTCTGTTTTAATATTGAGATCTGTGATCCATTTTGACCTGAGTTTGGTGCATGGTGATAGACTTGGGTCTATTTTCAGTTTTCGGCAAGAGGCAAGCCAGTTTTTCCAGTACCATTTATTAAACAGGTCATCCTTTTTCCAGTGAGTTTGGTTCCCTGTCACCTTATCTGTAACTCAGATTCAATTGTGCTGTTCTTATGCTACTTTGTGTCTGTTTGTTAATATCTTTTTGTTATTTTTATACTTTTAAAATAAAAAAAGAAAAATTTTCAGAATGACAACTTCAGGGTATGACAAGAGAGAAATTATAAATTGATAAAGTGTGCAAATGTAATCCAGCAACATTTAGCAATTAATAAATAATACATGTATTGGAAGCAGCTGACGCCGGGAATTGGTCATATGTGTGAGGACAGGGCAGAAGTGGGGTGCCTAAAGCAGCCAAACTACTTCAGTCTTGAGAAAAACATCCTGCCTGGACAACTTCAGTCATTAGTCACTAGGCAACCTTATGTCTTATGATACTAACTCTGCAAAGGAATAAATAATGCCCCTACTGTTGTTGTTCAGCTGCTCTCACCCATCTGGTAAAGAGGCCTCCATCTGACCCATCTTTTGTCTCTTGCCTATATTTGCCTCATTCCCACCGCCATTCCTCCCCAGGGCACACAGAAAGATCAACAAGTCCCTACAGAATTGTATGATACAGAAATGTTGCTTGGGCTGGGCATATTTCCTTTAGCAATAAAAGAGCTAGGAAATAATCATGTCTATATAAGAACATACAGTCTTTTCTATAGGGTCAAATCTTAAAAAATAAAAGTATAAATGTCTTTGAATATAAATTATTGCAATATTTGGTAAACGTATACAATGAATTAGGATGTAGGAATTAAATTTGAATTATGAATGTAAAATGACCAGGAGGAATGCCTTGTTGACTTAAATCACAGAAGTAAATAACCAAATTTTATGCATGCATGTACACACACACATATTCAAGAAAAATGGATATTGAGAAAGATAGAAGAGAGTTCTACATTTTCCCTTTACAATATTTTTGCTTGTGCCACCTGTTTCAATGAGTTTACATGTATTTTTGCTAAAAGGCAAAGCATGTACTGGATATTCTGAAGATGCTTTTTACTCAGCCATTAATATATTTTCCTCTCCTGTTCTCAGTGAAAATATGAAAGATAAGAAAAGAGAGAATCAAAATAGTTGACTGCATAGTTCAGATTGAATTGCTAACTTTGGTGCTATGCTAATTTGATGGTGATTTTAACCTGCATATGATTATATTATTTCTCCATATTTCATTCATAAGTTGCTTAAACTTGTATCAACACTGCATCCTCCTGTTTGTGAATAATAAACTCATGGATGCTGCAGATTGAGTACAATTTCTTGCTTTTCAGTAGCTCTTGGTAATATTAATCCTAATGTTTTATATAGGCATTTAGACTAATGAAGAAAAATCACTTATCCATTTATTTCATAGCTCAATACAATTTTATGACATTCTCTTAGAGATCTTGCATATTTTGTTGTATTTATTCTCTGATCATACTATTAATATATTCCTTCATATTATTCTTACATTGATTTCTTACATTTATTCATGTTACAGTGATTTCTTACATTTAATCATTTTCCAGTTCGTTGGCAATGATAAGTATAATTGATTTGATATAATAGTTTATATCAAATATTTTGCTATTCTTTCCTATTAATCCATTAATTAGTCTTTCCTACATTGAAATACCAATTTATTCTTATTACTGCTTTGACTTGGGTATACAATGAAATGTAATAATGTACACTTCTTTATTCTTGATTTGAAAGGTAGTAGTTTTAATATTAAAATGCTATTTTCTCTATGTATATGCATATTTATGGGATATGTATACATGTACATGTCTTTTTTATTACTAAGAATTATGTTTTTGCATAAAAGTGTGTTGAGTGTTTTGGAAATATTTAAACTTTAAGAATAACCACCACTGTTAATTCCTATCATTCTGTTTTGAAATCCTGTATCATTTTTATTGTTTTTGCTTTGTTTTGTTTTTGTCTGTGCTGTGGTTATTTTGTTAATTTTTTTCTCTTTAAAATAAAAAGAAGTCTTAATAACCAATATCCTCATTCCAAAAATGAAACAATATTGTACAATTCCTAGGTTGATCCAATAACTAAACTTGTTCAGCTGTTCAAATGACACTGTTTGGATGAAGTGTTATCATAGTATTTTAGCACTGTTTTTGGATGGTGTTATAGTATTTTAGCATTGTTATTAGAGTTCCTCTCTCTCTTAAACTTCAAAGCAGGATAGGCCTCTTGAAATCAGATAGAAAATACAATATTCCAGAAAGAGATTTGGTAAAGATTTTGATTTGAAAACAAAGCATTTTAAATTAACCTCCTGAGGTAGGTTTATATTCACAAAAGCAGATAATAAAAGTGCCTTTGATTCAGGAACCATTGAATAATATGCTGAGGTTTGTTTTATATTTTCATATAGTTACCAAAATTTGACCTTCAAAATAGCATACTTGATTTATAGGGTAGAAGCATGGTGATGGAAAATGTTTCTGTTTTTTGTAAAGATTTATGTCTTAACTATCATTTGTGCCAGACAGTTTATAAATATTTTATGACAGATAACTTTTAGCTGCATATTTGTTTTATCTTTTCTGTGTATTTCACTGCTGAAAATGTATAATCTGTGTCCTTAATGCCATGTCATAGATAAATCTGTTTACTGACCTGAAGCCAGAAATTGACCTTAAGGGATGAATCACAAGCTCTCTGAAGAAAGGAGCATCTGAGATAAGCTGGACAATGGACTGACAGATTTTAAGATACTGACTTATGTATTCCAATTTTACAAAGCATTACAAGTGAATTATAGGAACATGTATTTTTAAAGGAGAGAAAAGAGTTAATATTTCTAAATACATACGTGTATATGTATGTGAATATATATGCATATGCACACATATAACTTAAGCTAAAATAACCACTTCTCACAGTGAAATTTTGTTTGCATTTCAGTTTAAATTTTCAATTGTTGATGTTGATTTTGGTCATTACATTCTGACACTGGTATCATTGAAGTACAGTATTTTATGTAATGTTAATGCAGGAATTATTTTTATAAAGAAAAAAATAGAGAATGACAAATATAATATTTATTGAACTATCTACCATGTTTCAGATAGTGTAGACACTTTGACTAGGGCAACCTTGTTTCATGGTCACCCTTGTAATGTCAAATTTCAAACCCTAATCTCTTGAGGGTCCATAGGATTACTCTTCAATATGCTTTTCTTGTCTTTTCATTGTTGTTGTTTGAAAAAAATCAGATTGGTCATTTTGTATATGCCAACACCATCATTGATATATGGTATATATTAATAATATAATGTATAGGGACTTCAGGGAAGATGGTGACCAGGTAAGCAGCAGAGAAAGATCCTCCTGGAGGATCGCCACCTGACACTGGAATATAGCAACATGGGAAAGACAGGAAGGAGAGAAATGTGTACCTTGAACCCAGGAAGGATCTGAAATGAGAACTGAAGCCCTCAGAAAGAGCAAACAAGACTTCTCCTGGAGGAAAGGCTCAGAGGGACGCCATGGCACATTTAGAGGAAGAGGAGGCAGAGAAGGAGGGAGTCACTGCTGCAAACACTCCCTTGGCCCGCTCCCTCATTCTGGCATTCACAGCTTTGGCTTCAGAGGCCGATGCTCACGGGAGCCTCCCAACTCAGGCAGGGGTGAGCAGGGTTCCAAGAGCTGCTCCAGGACCAGAGAGGAGAGGGCACAGCCCAGAAAAGAGGCAACAGTGGTTGGGAGGTGTTGTCGAATCCAGTGTGAGGATGAGAAGTTACAACAGCCACTAAAACAGCATTCCCACTCTGCAGCAACCTTTTCTGGACTCAGCCAGGCCCTAACAGTGTGACCATGGGGCAGAGCGTGGCAATGACCCCATGGACTTGACTGGGCCCCTGGCAAAGCCTCACTGGAGCAGAACCCAGCGATCTGCTTGGGCAACCCTGAGGCCTTGACTGAGCCTCCGGACGTGCTGTATTGAGGCAAAGCCTGGTGGTTTGCTGGGTAACCCTGCTGACTCAACCAGACCGATGGCCTTGAGGGCTTGTCAATGGGAGGTTGACCATAATGAACCTGGTTCCCTCCCTACCTACTGTCTTGGAGCATGGGTGCTTTTCCACCTCCTGCCATAGCAATTTGTGTACACCTATATTAGTTAGAGCATAATTTGAAGCAGTCATGTCTCTTCCCAATGTGAGAGCCTGAGAGAGTAAATAAACCCAGAAGTACAGTTATTATCAGAAAGAAAATGACTGATTGGGTGGTAGAACAATGGAGATAAGGGTGGAGAATATTGGTTAATTGAACGAGCCATCATCTGTATAACTGAGTAACAAATGCAAAGATAACATTATCTAATACAGCATTCAGTTTTAATTCTCTACTAGTTTCTCTATAGATTGGTATTTCCTTTATTGTTTTTGTGTTAACTAATGTGAAGATAACATGTAATACAGCATGCAGTGCCAATTCCCTACTATCTTCTTTATAATTTTGTATTTCCTGTATTATTTTTGTGTTATTCTGGTTTATATGTCTCCATCCTTTTGTCTTTAAAATTAAAAAAAATAATAAAATATGTATGATAATAATTAGTATATATATATATATATATATATATATATATATATATATCTCAGAAAGTCTCAGGTCTTTCTTACACAACTTAAAAATTAGCACCCAAGCTTTATACTAAAGATATAACTATCTTAGAGACAGGATTTTTCAAAGTCATATAAAACAAGATCAATGATATCATAAATTGACAGTTACACATCGAAACAGAAAACATCTGTGTGGTATAAATATAAAGAAGGCCAACTTTTAGAGGACAATGAAACTGAAAATATTTGCACTTCTAAACTCAACAATTAAACTTATCTGAAGTGATTTTGCTCCTGGAGTGATTTTGTACAAATACTCATGATACACAGAAGCAGATATGGACAGGGTTGCTATAATTGTGGCTCTGTTGTGGAAAACAGTAGAAATGATCGAATTTACAATGTTAAAGTTTATACAGCTTAAATATCTGCAGATACAGATATGTGGACCTAGGAACATTCATTGATCAACATCCACTTTCTATATTGCATTTGTATGCAGGCTGGATGCTGCCTGAACATATGTAAACACCAAAAGTAAGGTATCAAAATCTGCACAGTAGTTGCAGTGGTATAGATGAATGAAAACTCCTTATTCCCTGAAAAAAAAATAAGATGCATATGAAGAGAGGTTGCAGGAGTTCAGAAATTAGAAGGCATTGGCAGTATTCCTGACCCAGAAGTAGTCATGTTTTCTGTAGGTCTCTGCAAAGGCAGCTGAAGAACCTAGAACCAGAGATTTTTGGTTATTTGAAGGTGTTTTGAAGAAATGTTTTATAACCAATGTTCTTCATAACACAGTATAATATTATAAGAGAAAGCATGGACTTTTGCAAGATTATCTGTAAGTGGTTTCAAATGAAACATCCTAGAAAGGTGATGTCTTTTCTCATATTTCTGTGTGTACTGAATAGCAAAGCATATGAAAAATTTTCCAGTAGAGCTCATATGAAGTAAGTATACAATGAGTGGTCTAGCTCATAAGAAGCTATACTTCACAGTTAAATTGGGGTATTTTAATTTCTTGGTGATCCATCAAATAAAGTTGCATTTCATAAATCTGAGATTTAATAAAATACATAAAAGTACAGTCATTTACATGTAGTATAAAATCAACTATCTCGAGATTTATTTTAATTTTAAAGACAAAAGAATGGAAATATATCAACAACAAAACAGACATAAACCAGAATAACACACAAACAATAAAGGAAATAGAAAATTATAGAGAAGATATTAGGGAACTAAAAATGTATGCTGTTACATAATATTATCTTCGCATTTGTTACTCAGTTATACGAATAAAGGCAAGTATGATTAATCAAACAATTTTCTCCTCCCTCATCTCTGTTGTCCTCCCACCCAATCAGTTGTCTTCCCTTTGATAATAACTGTACTTTTTGGTTTTATTCATTCCCTCAGGCTCTCACATTGAGAAGGCACATGGCTGCTTCAAATTATGCTGCAAGAAACATAGGTGCACACAAATTACTATGGCACTAGGTGGAAAAGCACACAAACTCAATGATGATACATAGACAGGGGCCCAGGCACACTATGATCAGCACCCCACTTGACAAGCCCTGGAGGGCCTCAGGGGTCTGGTCAGGTCTGCAGGATCACCTCCACACACCATCGGGCTCCACCACATTGCTGCACTATGCCGGGGCCCAGTTAAATCTGTGCGGTTGCACACCGCTGACGGCCAGGCTCTGCCCTGTCAGCGTGCACCGGGGGGCCCAGTCCAGGTTCTCAGGATTTTCATGTAGCCTGCAGTGAACCCTCCTACCCCCACAGGCTGCTGAGTTTCCTGTCAAGAGCCCTGGCATCCCCTCTTAGGCCACCAGTGTCTCCCTCCAGGTCACCTATGACTCTTTGGAGGCTATCCTTGCCCAACTAGAGGACCTGGTCTGCACCCTACTTCTAGGTCTTCACCTCCTCCCACCTCTTGTTCTCCAGTGCTGCTGTTCCTCACCCCTTACATAGCTGGGCATTGGGCGCCCTTACAATGCTGGGCACAAGTGGCATGAAGTCTCCCCCACCTGTGCTCACTGAGGTAGTCCAGGGTGTGTACTAAGTTTAGTTATTAGTTCTAGGATACAGTTGGAGGAGTTTCTCGGGTCTTCTGTGTAGAGCATGTTGTCATCTTTTGGTTTCCAGGGCTGCTGCTTTCCGTATAATTCGTTACTATGGGTTCATACAAGGTTCATATATGCAAGTGCTATGAAGTCCCTCTTGGTGCTCATGTTAGTAGTTTAGAGTGGGTCCCGAAGCTTGTGGACTCAGCCTGTTGCTGTCAGGAACACATGTTGGGTGCATTGGGTACCAAGTCTCAAGGTGCTCACAGAGGGCGTTCAGGGTGGGAGCTGGAGCCTGGTACCTCAGCTCATGCTTCCTGCTTGGTGTTGGAGTAAGAAGGGCGTGGGGCCATCTAGCCCACCTCCATCTGCAGCTCTCTCTTACTGTTGTACTCCAGTACCCGTTTGTTCATTGGCTGGATCCCCAGAAATTGCCACGGCCCTAGGGTCACTGCCTCTGCCCTCTGCTGCTCTCTACTGGTAGTTGTTCTCATGGGGGCAAGGTAGCAGGCTACAGCCTCCGGGCAGATGCACAGCTGGGTGTGGTGGGCTGTGTACTGGTTGCTTTGTCTCTACCTTGCCTCAGGGTGCTAATTGGAATGGGTTGCAGAGTAGGTATTCCGCTTTAGTAGCTGTTGTACCTTTTCATCTTCAAGCTGGGTTTGACAGCACCTCTCAGCTGCCACTGCTTCTTTTCTCGGCTGCACTTTCTCTGCTCTGGTTTTGTCTCAGCTCTTGGAATTCCACTCTCCTCTGGCCAACTCAGGAGGCTCCTGCCAGTGTGGGCTTCTGAAGCTGAAGCTGCGAGTGTAGGAATCGGGAGGTGGTCCGAGGATGTGTATGGAGTGGTGATTCTCTCTTTCTCATCCTCCTCTTCCTCTAATTGTGACATGGCAGCCACCCAAGCTTTTCCTCAGGGAGAGATCTTGTTTGCTCTTTCTGAGGGCTTCACTTCTCATTTCAAATCCTTTCTGGGACCAGGGGATCTGCTTCTCTCCTTGTCTCTCTCATGTTGCTATATTCTAGTGTCTCCATGGCAATCCTCTGAGAGGATCTTTCTCTGCTGTTTATCCAGTTGCCATCTTACCAGAAGTACCAAAGATTATTTTTATGCTAGAAAATATTACATGTCCATTACCTCATTCAATCTTTAGTCTAATTAACAAAGTACTATTCTCACATAATAGCTGGTGTCTTTTTAAAAGTGAGAGTTAGAACCTTAAGATATTGTCTGAGGTGATAGAGCCATAGGCAGCAGTATCTAGATGCTTAAAATACTACTTGTATGCCTTCTCATACTACCTACAGAGGAAAATGAATATTAAATATAACAAATTGCAGAATTATATGCATAATAAAAAGGTACAAACCTATAATTTGTGTGTTATATAAAATAACTTGGAGGAGACATAGCAGTGTTTGCAGTGGGAAAACAATGTAGAGAACTATGTTACAAAGTCTAACTGCTCTTCCCGGTGGGAGAACCTAGTTTGGGACCAGAAGATGTGCAGAGGGAGTTACTTCCTTCTTCATTAGGCCTCTCTCATACTCTGGCTCTTTCCTGAGTGTACACTCTTGGAAATCCAAGCTTATCACATTCGCCTTTCATGTTCAAGTTTTTAAAAACATTTTATTTTTAAAAACTATTCTATCTTTATTGATGTGCATTTACCATTGCCTTTCATTATTTTCTAGTTTTATTTAGTGGAAAAATTATGACTATGAATTGCTTATTAATCTTTGTACACAAAGAATTTAGAAAGAAGTGGTCTTGGGAGGAAACCTCCAACCATCTGCTTTTTGATACTGGTATAGTTTGAACCAAAGTATTAAACATTCCCATTTTCTTATCTGCAAAGTTTGATGATGTTGTTTACATCATCATTTTATTAAAGAATTTACTTTATGTGGTGAGGTAACTCTGAAATGGCTGTCAACAATTTCTTCCATTCCAGTACATGACATTCTGCTAACATGGGGCAGGGTCTATTTTCCTCCCTTGAATTTGGGCTGGACCTGCCACTTGGTTTGGCCTGGAACCTTCTGCTTTTGTTCAGGCTCTATTAGAAAAGCATCAGACACAACAATGAATGATGAAAGAAAGAGGTGACTTAAAATTCAGTGACTCCTCACCTGACAGTGAGTACAAAAGCTCAGGTACATGTGACACCAATTTTGGACATTCCTATTCCAGTCAGACTCACCGAACATCTCCACTTTAGTAACTCTAGGAAAGTCATTGATTCATGGCAAAGAATCAGTTGATAATATTGTTTTAAGCTCCTAAATTATGTGGTTATTTGCAATTTTGCAATGCTATTAGAAATTTTAAAAACTCACAGCTGTAGAGTGTAATAGTTATTCATCAAAAAATTGAGCAAATACTTTCTTCTTACTCTGATGGCAGTTTCTGTATTCTTTCTAATCTACATTTATTCTATCTTCAAATTTTTCAATGAGTTGTTGGCATATGCTGTGTGTCAAATACAAATGCTAGTTGAATAAATACCAGGTGGACTAAATTAATTGAATATTCAGTGGTTACAGAAGAATGAAAGTATCACCTGATGTAACTTTGGCTTTGCTTCCTTGCAGTGGCAGAATTCAGACACTCTCTGATGGACATATTTACCCAGTTAAACTGCATGTCAGTCTCCTGCTGTATTTGTTCATTATTTGCCAGTATCATCATTAAGTAGAAAAACACTTTTAATATGTTCCCAGGTGACAGGGTGAACAATTAGGCAGTTTTCCAAATTTCTTCAATACATTGATTAGTAGTAGAATTTCAAAATTACTACCTTGTTTTGTATTTGTAAGGTATGGTGCTTTTAATATTTATATTTGCAATGTAATATTTTATATTGAAATTTTTATCTTGCATATTACTAAAGATTTCTTCCCTCAAATTAGCGTTGCTCAGTTAACGTTATTTCTCTTTTATTTCACTATTTATTTATTTATTTTTGATACCAGGAACCAAACTTAAGACCCTGCGCTTTCTGGGTAGGCACTGTGCCTCTGAGCTCTCTCCCCAGCCCCTCCTATCTCTTCTCTTTTATAGTTCTCTATTCTCATAATTGCAAAGTTTAAAATAGTGTATTTGTTAGAATGTTACCGGCTGTAAATAATGGTGGTATTTTGAGTGAATTTATTTTTACTTGAAATTTATTGTCTTTCACCCAACCATATATTTTATTTTTATATCTTTGGAATAAAACTGTGTTGTATTTATTATATATTCTGTGATGTTTAGTCTAATTTTCTAAATTTATCTTTGTGAACTTTTGTTTGAAGAGGAGGGTAGAAGCACATATTTCAATGTTGTTATACTCATTTTCTTTTAGCATAAGTAGAGTTTCACATGAGAACAGGGTTGTGGGCTTTGCCTTCCATCCATATTATTTAAGTGAAAACTATTTAAATTCACTTTATTTAAGTCATTTGTGATGTATAACAGAGACCATAAGTGGTATTAAACACAAAGAAGTAACCATTTCTTACATAAAACTTTGAGAGGAGTCACCATTTGGTTTGTGCGGCAGCATTAATATCCCCAGAAGCAGGAGCTGTGATTCTATTTTTCTTCCCTCTCTAGGAAGTAGCCACCGTTCCTACACTCTGATGGTATGGTAGGGAGTTCCCTTTAAGGTACTATCTGGATATTCTACACAGTCATCTCATTCATATCCTTCCTTTCCCATCCAGCCCTCAAAGATTCTGGAAAATCTGATCATTATTATGGTTTGCCATGCTGACAGCTACAAAGTAGGAAATCTATTACTGTAAAAGAAAGAAATGGCAGACCTGATATTTAGGGACAGTAGCAATCTTTGAGCCAAGTTTATATTTTCCTCACTCATTGTATGTGCATGTACTAGTTTAGAAAATAAATTTCAAAGTATGATATATGGTACCATGATGCGTTGGCACATAGTGAGTGAACACACAGTGAATCAGCTTCATAAACTCAAAGCCCAGTGTCATGGAAGTTACTCGTACTAAAAACTGTAAGTTGCTGTGTGAGTAATGAATTTACCTACCCATGACCTCAGTGTTCAGGAGATCATATACTTAGTATACTGGTTGCATTAGCAGACCACCTTCTGTCAGATAGTCCAAAAGATATAAATTTAGTGAAAGCTTGCCTCTTTACTATGAACGCATAGTTTTGTTGACTGTCTCCTAATAAGGTCTATTTCATCTTGGCACAATTTCTTTCTTATGCCCATGAAAAGCATCCCTTAGACTGTGACTGTGGTAAAGGTATTTCTCTGTGTGTGTGTGTGTGTGTGTGTGTGTGTGTGTGTGCGCGTGTGTGTGTGTGCGTGTGTGTGTGTGTGTGTGCAATTAACTATGTATTCAGATAAGCTGTTGAAGGTCAGTCCAATAAGTCTTCAGGTTACTAGTCAGTTTTGAAAGGCACATTTGCATTATTCCGTGTTCCTGTATTATTTGGATTATTGTAGGTGGCTTTTTGATGGAAGAAGAATGTTCATTTGTTTGTGTGTAATATTGTTCTGTTCACGAAAATTGAAAACAGAAAAATCATTAAAAATAGGCAAAGAAATGAGTATTAAGCATTCAATATAATGGCTAACACTCTTGGGAAGAATAAGTGGGATATGAAAGAAGCACGATTCTAGCAGTGTGTCCTTCCCAAATCTGGATTGTGATAATAAAAGCACTATGATTTGCATTTTAAATATATTGCATAGACTTATATGCTAGAGGATTGGCCTCTGGTATGATTGAGAGGAAATGCTAAGGCCTAGTGGAAGTAAGTTAGGTCGTTAAGGGCATGTCCTTGAGAGGAACATTGACATCCCAGCCCCTTCCTTTCTTTTTCTCTCTCCTTCTCTTTGCTTACTGTCCGTCATGAGGTGAGTAGCTCCAGGTCCTGCATTTCCTGCCATGATGATTCACCTTACCAGGCACCTGCAAGAAACACTGAAGCCAACCAACCATGGACTGCAACCTCTGAAATCATGAGCCAAAAGCCTTTTCTCCTTTTAAGTTGATCGTGTCAGGATTTTGTTCAGGTGATAGAAAGCTAACACAACTGGCACTGACTTTATGACCAAATGCAAGCTATTTAAATGTATTTCATGTATCTCTGCAGACTCTCAAAATCTATTAATCATGGAACTTCTGTTTTATGTTAGCACCATAACTAAGCAACAGTGAACTATTCATTGTTGTAATATCACACAGCTTCAACAATGCAGGTACCTACTAAACAAGACTATGTGATAATCCACTACTGCTTAAGTCCTTTCCTTCTCCATGGAGGACAAGATTGGACTGTTTCTAAAACACCCTTAAGACAATTGAAAAATTGTCATTCCCAATAGAATAGTCCAATCATATTGGAAAATTTCACCCCTGGAAAAATGGCCCCCAAACTACTTCAGGCCCTGTTGTGTAGTTTTATGAGGACACTTGGCTCACTGAAGTCTATCAGAAATGAATGAAGGATTTGAACTTTTCAAGCTCTCCATGGATCATTGTATAACAAATTTTGCCGAGGCAAATTTTGTCAATTGGAAAATGGCTTCAATGAACAGAAGAGATTTTATATCTCACATTTTTCCCGTTGCAAACATTTATGACCTTAATTTAGTGTAGCAAAATCATCTCACTAAATGGGAATTTATGTCATGCAGAGGACAACCTAGGGGAATTTTCTTCAGGGCTCTCAAAGGAGGCTAATCTTTCTCTTATGTAAATGGATAATTAAGCTCCTTTGTTTCCTTGCCTAGCTGTACACTAGCCATTCAATATGTATGGATTTCTTATAACATCACCTTAGAGAATGAGGCCTTTTTCATTAACAATATTTGTGTGCTAGGACTGCCCAGTGTCAAGGTTGTGCTCTACTGAAGAATTGCTGCCCACTGAAGTCAGAGAGCATCCTCATGTGCCATTCTCTAAATGAACTGTTGTATTCCATGATTAGCTGTTCTCAGTAGTTTGTGTTACATTTTATTGTGGGTAATTAGAGATATCTGTCTGAATTAAATAGGACTTACTCTTTCACACTCATTTTGAGGCATTCTTATTCTATATTTTAATATCTCTGAATCTGAGATGCATCTTATAGCTGATAGTGTCTTACAATTGCTACCAAGGAAGAAGGTGTCAAATTATGTGAAAAGCATAAGCAATCTTGAAAACTTTAGACTGCATAAAATAATAATAGTTAAACTGTTGGAAAATTTTTGTCAAATTAATATGCAAACATGGTTTAAAGTTCAAATAGATTAACAGACAACATTACCAAAACTTTTCTGCCCTTCTATTTCTATTTTTAAAAAAATACTCTCACTTTGCTTTTTTTTTGATTTGTGAACTTATTAAGCAATCTACATACTCCCTACTGGAAACAAGCATTTTCTTGTTTATATTTCATCTGCATTCTAATTTAGTCCTCTAGCTTTCCTCCCAGGCTCACCTCCTAGATCTTGTCATTTGTACTTCCACTTTTATATTGCCAAGGTTGATTGCATTTCCATTCTATTTCATAACCATGTTTAAGCCATCAAATTCTCTAGATTAATTCTCTCCCACCCCCTCCAAAACTCCAGTAAAATGTTATTGCATGATGACTATAGCAAAACCGTAATTTACTGTAGATCTCTAGTGGAATTCTATCATTACATTTTATATTTGCTTTCCGCAAAAGAGGTTTTTGTGCCATGAAAAGAAGCATATTAATATCAGTTATCTCTTATACTCCACAGTGTTAACATCAGGCCGTGCAAATCAAACGTTGCTTCATATGCATAGTATTCATTGTATGTCAAATTTTTATTACAGCTTCTGATTGCCATATTTTATTCTTCTTGGAGGAAATGTGCCACTTGCCCCCACATCCTTGATGTTTTCCACTTTTTCACTGATTTAACTCCATTCCATTCTCTCCTTAAAGATTATTATTCTAATTAGGCCCGTTTGCTGCTTACTTGAGCATGGTTTTCTAACTTCAAATGGAAAGACTTTTCTTAAACTTTCTGGCAGTCTTTCTTATTGTTCACTTTTTACTTACATTTTATACTTGTTTCATTTTGCACTTTTACTATAACAAGTTTTTGCTACTTATTTATCAAAAACTCCAGCAGGGCAGGATGACAAGGACTGCAGTCCTCACTCTGTACCTGTGATCTCTTTGGGATTCATCCCAAATATTTACTACTTTACCACCTTTGGCCTACATCCTCTTTCCCTCCCTTTGTGGCCCCTACTTTATTCTCTACCCTGCTATTTTTGACATTGTTTTCTAGATTCCACATCTTAGTGTGATAATTCCTATTTTTTCCTCTGGTTTATTTTAGTTGGCATAAGGTTCTCAAAGCTTGTCCATGTTGTGGCAAATGGAAGAATCTCAGTTACAAAGGCTGGCTAGTATTTTTTTATATTTGTACATCTGTTACAGTTTGTGTCTGGGCGTCTCTGCAAAGCCACCTGCAGTCATGAGGCTTTTAGATTTTATGTTTGACTCATGGTCCGATGTTGAAATTATGGATGTGAGTGTTACACCGACCCTGGGGCGGGTACTTTGCACACAATGTAAGGCAGGGAAAGGGGCTGCTCGCCACATCTCCTTCCTTTTGCTCTTGTGGTTTTGGCTATCTTCTGTTGACATGCACTGTTGCCCTCTGCCATGAGCCACTCTGTCTTGGAGCCAGCCAAGTATGGACTGAAACCTCCACAGTGAGCTAAATACACCTTTCCTTCCTTAATTATGGGTGTCAGGTATTTTATCTCAGCAATGAGAGACAAGTAACCAAGACAATCACATTTTCTTTATTCATTCATTCCTGGTAGATATTTAGGCTCTTTCCTTATGTTAATAATTGTGAATAAGAACTTAATGCATATGGGACTGTAGATATCTTTGCAAAGTAGTGATTTCATTTCCTCTGAGTTATATTCAGAAGAGAGATTCCTGGGTTGTATGGTAGTTCTATTTTAATCTTCTTAAAAATTTCTATACCATTTTCCATAATGGTTACACCTTTTGTTTTCCCTCTAGCATTATGCAAAAGAATCTTTCTGTAACCCCTCATTAATACTGTACATCTCTTATCTTTTTGGTAATTACCATATTAATGGATATATTTCCTAGTAGTTTTGATCTGTATTTCACTAATGGATTTTGATCTTTTCATATACATGTTGACCATTTAATGTCTTCTTGTACATGTGTCTGTTCAAGACCTTTGCCCTTTTCTCAATCAAGTTATTTGGTTTTCTTCTACAGAACTGTATGAGATCTTTATATACCATTTTGACAATAACTCCTTATCAGACATATGGATTGCAAATATTCTTTTCAAATCCGTATATTGTTTTTATTCTGTTGATTGCTTGCTCTGTAGAGGATTTTTAGTTTGATATGATCTTGGGTTATTTTGTAGCTTGGGATTTTGATGGGATATCCAAAACATTGTTTCTAAAGCCAGTAAATATTCTCCTATATTTTCTTCTAAAAGGCTTATGGTTTCAGGTGTTAGGTTTATTTAGGTCTTTTATCCATTTTGAGTTGATTTTTGTTTCTGGTATAAAATAAGTGTCCAATTTCTTTCTTTAGATTGTGAAAATCCAATTTTACCATCTCTATTTATTGAAGAAACTACCCTTTCTCCAATGTTATCTCTTGATGTCCTCGTGAAAAACGAACTGATTGATTAATTGGTTACTATTGTAGTTAAGGTCTTCAAGGCAATAGATTTAATACAAGATATATAATTTATAGGATTATTTTATAATATTCACCCAAAGAGTGAAATGGAAAAGGGTGCAGAGGAAATCTGTTCACACACTACAGACCTACAGAATCCAGCTGAAGGGCTGGATCCCATGGCAATATCCTGCACAAGTCCGGCTGAAGACCTAGAGCCCATGACAATGTCTCAATGTATGAAGGATATGCACTGGGAAGGCCCAAAGGTCAGTGGTGGGAGCTAGAAAGTTTGTGCCGGTGGGATGAAGGACTTGTGTGAGCAGGCTGACGGGTCTGCACTGGAGCCACGAGGTGACACTCAAGGGAATGGCAGAGCTCCCTCAGTGACAGAGAGGACCCAAACTCCTCCAGTGAAGAGAACAGCCGACTTCATATCAGAAAAACCAGCATGGTTCAGTTCAGCTGGGTGTTACAAGTGGACCATTAGTTAATCCACCGCAATAACACATGTTTTGATTCAGTTATGGGCTGTTGCTTCTCTGTCTGGTCTCTTTTAATATCTCAACACCATACTATTTTGATTGTTATAACTTGGAAATATATGTTTAAATCAGGTTATGAGGCACCTCCACTTTCGTTTTACTTCCTTGGAATTGCTTTGGCTGTGCAGGGTCTTCACATGTCCTGCTCATCTTATGATTTTCCCTCTTCTTTTTTTGTTTTCATTTTTAACTTTGAAATTACTTTGCTATGCTCAAGCTACAGTCATATGCAGCTTGCGTTTTCCATTCATGCTTAACCCTGAGTAACAAATGAACAATGGGTGGGTTGTGTATGTGAATCCTTTTCTACTGGCAAACATGCTGAGGTGCGAGGCTCCTGGGATGTCCCCCAAATATCTTGGAAAACAGGGTTCACTGTTTCTGCCCTAGGCCTCTGCCAGATCACTTTAATTTATTGGGAGAGGAATCTTTTACTCTTTTACTTTCTTTCTTGTTAACCTGTACTGTCAACACGAAGCCACAATTTCATTTCTTCCCATGGCAGAAGGAAAGAAAAAGCTCCACTGAAGGTTGCCAATTAATCCTCTTGCTATCAGAACTTTACTTGGGTACAGTACTTGGATTCCAAATATTTCCAAAGTACAACCTGCCTAGCAGGGTCTGTGTTTGCTTGGCTCAAATTTTCTCTCTGGGTGTACTGGGCAGTAACTTTTCTATTTTGCTTTTTTAATCAATATTTATTTATCTTCTTTTTAAACTCAGGGCAAAACATGAAATCTCTTGCCTCAGCCAGCCTTCTTCCATTTTCCTTTTTATTCTGAGCTTATTCATTTCCATTTTTGCTATAATTGCAAATATCCTTAGAGGGCAAGGAAGTATACTCAAGGAAGTATACCAACTTGAGTCAGGATAACAACTAAAATATCTGAATTTATGAGCTGAAACTTGAAATACGTTGTGTTAAGTGAACTTTATTTTCTCAGATACATATAATGTCAGTAACAGAGAAAACAAAAGACCATTTAATGATTCAAGTAACAGCATGATTTTTGTAAAGAGTACATGGAAGTGAATTCAGACTCAACCAGTTTAGTGATATGTAACTGAAAGTGGTTTCTGCCTCTCAGGGTCTTGTTTTACTAGCTGTCAATGACATACTGCATATAGAACTGACATCATAAGTCACTTGCAAAATTCAAATAAAATTATAAATATGAAGAGGTTCATATGGGACTTGGGTATATAAAATGGTCTCTGTAAATAGTAGCTATTAGTCTTACTTGCCATTTTGGTAAAGGAAAACAAAAAAGAATATTCCTGTCTTATCCAGTCTCTCAATTTTATTCTTGCATGTTTATGCTAAGTATCTGCCAATATATGAGAGCTTTATTTCAGAGTTTATTATTTCATACGTATTTATCACATGAGTGACAGAGAAAAACTGTCAGAGTTTGTATTCTACTGAGTGAAGAAATGTAAGCATATACTCACAGTATTGTGTGACAAACACTGAGGTAGGTAGATGATGGGTGAGAGAGAGAGAAAGAGAGAGAGAGAGAGAGAGAGAGAGAGAGAGAGAGAGAGAGAGAGAGATGAGTGCTGCCAAAAGGCAGAAGGGGAGACAGTTGACAGTTGACTCTCCCTAAGGATCAGTCTCAGGGAAGAGGCTTCAGTTTGACAATTAACCCAGCACCACACAAGGTATAAACATGCTGTTTTTCTGGAGACCTTAATTATAAACAATTCATTAACAGATTTACTGGAAGATTTGAGCTGAATGGTACACACCTGTAATTTCAGCGCTCTGGCAGACTGAGGCAGGAGGATCAGAACTTGTAGCTCCTCCTGGGCAAAACTGAGCAAACAAACAGAACAAACAAAAAATAAATAAACAAAAACAAGCAAAAGAAGAACAACAGTTGAATGTAAACAGTATGTGTAGATTACTTTTAAGTGAAGCTTAAAGGAATTAAGGGAAAATATATTCTCTCACCTCGAGAAACCCTGATATATTCATTGCTGCAGTTTAGATATAACAGGGATTGGAGAAGTTAATAAAAGTTCTCATCTAAAGAAATAAGTCTTTGAAGTGGTAAGATGAAAAATTGGAATGAATTAATGTGCAAGGAGTTTTAGCTCTGAAGAGTGAGCATAAATATACCTTCTTTTGGGAGGAAGCTAAACACAGATGCTGGTATTGCTAGTTTTAAAGATGGAAGACAAGAAAGGGGAAATAAATTGCTGAGAAAAATATCTGTGACTATATGGAACCATTGTCATGTAGCATTGAAGGATGAGCCTAGAGGAATCTCAGAGATTACTGTGACTGATTAATGATTAGTGATTAATGATTAATGTAATTTCAGAGATTACATTAGCTTTGAATTGTAGTTATAAATGCAGTGAAGGAACTTTTTCATTTCTCAGTGATGGTATTAAATCACAAATAATAGCTTAAGGAACTCATACAATTGATAGTGTTTATCACTATGGAATTGTAATATCCTACATAATAAATATTTCTCTGTATGTGAACATTCAATAGATCCTTGTTCTTTAAATTTTATCAACAAAGAGACAGTACCATTATGGGTATGGAATTTTCACTAAATCAGAGTTATTATTAGGGACACATTCCTAGCCATGAGACTGCTAAATCAAACAAATGGCCCAATTTTATGCATAATATATGTGTTTAAAAATTGCATTGAAGAAAGTTGAATCAATTTAGGTTGGAAAAACATCATCACTTCACTAGTTTCACTAAAACTTCACAAGCATTGGGCAAGATAATTATTCTGTTGCTAATATAATATGTGCTATTATAATCACTGCTTTTGTTTTTTTTTTCATTTTTTCCATCTTAATTATTATAAAATTTATCTTTTATTTCCAATAATTGCATTAGCAACAAAAGTTCAGTAGCATAGAGTAAGTTCCACTTCGTGGACATCTACATCCATTTAAAAGTTTAACAGAGCAGAAGTCAGCAAACTTTTCCTTAAATGATCAAATAGTAAATAATTTAGACTGACAGACACAGTATCTCTCATGCCTGGAAGAATTGCCTTCCTGCCTGTATGCTGTCAGCTGTGCCTTGGAAGGCTGATTACACTTAGGAGCAAAGCAAGCTAACGAGGGATATCATTGCTATGTGGTGGGATGTTTGAAACTGTTTTTGTACAATAGCTGAGTATGGAACACAGCCCTATGGAGTACTATAGTCTAGTCCGCCACCACTGGACACTTTGATCGCTCCTTGCAGATTTCTCTGTCTGTCCACCCACCACTGGCCCTTTTGGCCGTGAGGTAGCCTAGTTTGCCAGCACAGAACGTGTTGAGTACTTTCCGGGGACTCGCATGTCCTGCTCACTGCCACTGGACTCTTTCCTTTTCTGCAAGTAAATCTCAATTAACCAGATCCTTTCCTGTTAGTATATTTATAAACCTTATTTCAAATAAGCGGCCTCTATTTTATTTGGCCTCTTGGTAACCTACTCTTCTGCCCTTGTATCCCTGTGCTGTGAGTGAGACAATGTTCTGTAACACTAGAATAAGCATAATGATGTACTAGTAGAATAAGTATGAACATATAGATAAGTTAGGCAGAATAGAGAATATAGATATAAGCAAATAACTGTATAATAAATTGATTTCCAGCCAAATGATATCATTTAATGAGGGAGAGAAATATTTTTTCATCAAAACAGTTGTAGCTTCAACAATTACAGGGGAAAAATAGCTCAGATATTTATCTTTCCCCATATACAAAAATAACTTGAATATTAAGCTTAAATATAAAGACTAAAGAAACAAACAACTTCTAACTGAAAACATGAGTGAGATGTAGTCACTTTGGGTTGCAACGATTTCTTTGGTTAGAAAACAAAAGGCAAAGAGAGAATGCTTGTCAAGTAAATGACAAGGGAAACTTAAAATTGAAAAATGAAATCGTATACTTTATAAAGGATTTGTATCTGGAATTTATATACAGCTCAGAAGGCTGAATGGTAGGTGGGTACAAATTCAGCAAACATTAGAAAAGTCTATCACCAAGTCGATGGATAGAAATTTAAATATTCTTACAGATGAATATTAAAAAGGAATAAACTGATAATGTATTCACATTCATGCCAGTTAGTCAATCACTAGTTTGCTCCTTTTTATACTGTCATCTTTGAGACCTCTTCTTAGGGTGTCTATTTGTCCATTTTTAATGAGGCTGTTTTCCTGCAGTTGAATTGTGAATGTGAATTCATTGCATCACCTGTGAGACAGACCTATGTTTATCTCTTCTCTACATATAAAAGCATTCAATGCATAGAGAAACACAGGCACAAACTTTACTACAGTATCTCATTTCGATTGAAGTTTTAATTTATTCACTTATTTATGTTTATTTATTGATCTATTTTGGTACCAGGAATCAAACTCAGCACCTTGCACCTGCCAGGCAGATGCTCTGCTGCTGAGCTGTATCTCCAGCACTTGACTAAAGTTTTTAAAAAGTTTATTCAGTGCAGATTCTTATTCTTTAAACTATTAAAAATGAATGAGGACTTGGATTTTGCATTGCTTTGTTATCATTACATATGTTCCATAAGTAGTTTAGATCTCAGTTTACAAGTCTGGAAAGTTCACAAATAACATGTGAAAAACTCTATGAAAAAAATTTTTTTAAATTTTTTTTGAAAAATTCTTAATGCATAAAATGATTAAAAGGAAAGTACAAATGTTCATTTTCACAGATGCCATTGGAAGTTATACTTTATGGTTGAGTTGTAAAATAAAGCAAGAAAAACATATAAATTCAGTATTTGGCACACACATTGTTTCATTTGCAGATACCATGGTAATGAATGGAGAAAATCTTTCTGAATCCCTAAAGGATCACTGGGATTAATGAGTTTAGTAAGGTTGCAGGACATAAGTTCATTTACAGAAATTAATCAATTAGGCTTATTTTGTAAGAAACACTCGCTGAACCAAGGTGACAAAGTTTTTCTCATTTCTTCTCTAAAATATCTTTTCCTTTTAGCATGGTGCTACTTAATATCTGTTGATTTATTGAGTGGTATAAGCAACTCTGAGTTAGTTATTATTAGTACTATATTTCATAGAGCAGTAACTGAGTAAACTGAGGATTATAAAGGTTAACTAAATTGCTCAGAGGTAGTAATTGGAAAAAATATTATCTCTTTTTCCCCTTTTTAAAAATTCTGTGTTCTTTCAGTTCTTTGTACTGTCTTAGCTCCTGAGGTGGTTGTGGAGAAGGAAATGTTTCATGACATCTTTTAAAAATTCAAGTAGATATTCTGAAGAACCAGTGAATGAGTTTATGTTATATAACAAAATGGCCCAATTCTAATTTTCAGTAATATCTAATATGCTCTTTGATAGCCTCTATGTATCAGCAGACAGAATGTAATTAGTTAGAGCAGGGAACCTAATGCAGTTAGCACAAAGCGTTGCTATTTTTCACTACCCCCAAGTATTTTTTTTAACTTCCTGATCTTTCTTTCCTCTGATCTCTTTCTTTATCTTTCCCATTATCCTTTGGACATAACTATGTAGTAGTGTTCAGCTACACCCTCAGGGACAGAAATCGCTAATCCTTGTATTAGACCAGCTGCTCATGAGTAAACACCAGCATTTTATTCCATTCATATTCTTCAACTGTAGTCAGCACCTTTTCAGCTTGGTAGGCAGATCTTCCGGTATAAAGTCTTATCTTGACATTAGCTGTTCTAGGTGATATGAGTATGCATGGGAAGTCTCAAATGGCTGTTGGACACCTATATAAGCAAATTATTGTCATGATGGAACTCTTAATTTGCTTAAACCTGTTATAGTTTTGGAGGACTGATAGCCCTGATTTGCTTTAAAGTTTTTCTTTTAAACAAAAACAACAAAAAATTCAAGACAGCAGTCACTGTCTTAGCCTGTTCCAAACTAAAGGATAAGGAAACTTCAAAGGGAAACAATTGTTCATCCAAATGAAGAGATAAAGGAGAGTGAATATATGACATATATAAAATTAAGTATGAGAGTAGAAACAATCCTTTAGATCAATTCAACTTGCTTAATCTACTATAGGTAAAAAATGATTCCATTGAGTTAATTGGAATAATTTATCTCAAACATGAAAATGACCAAACAGTTGTTTTAAATAAGAGTAAGAGTGATCCCACAGTCAAGTGATCATTGTTCTCAACAGCAAAACCACAACACCGCAGGCAGGTACTTATAAGACTCAGGGTATTTTGTAGTATATCAAAGGGAGAAGATTTGACATTCGAGTAGGTCAGGGCATTTGAGACTTGGAGACTATCTGCTACTCTACCAGTTCAGCAAATGCATGAAAAACAGCTGCATTTCTCCACAGCACATTTCTGTCTTCAGAAATTTATTTGTCTCTCCTCCTCTCCTTACAAAGAGCTTTCTCTCTCCCTGTCCTCTCAGTGGGCTGAAATATTTCATTTAAATTAACAAAACTGAATGGGGTGAGGATCATTACCAATGCACGCTGACTGAACCATGGGAGCCAATGAGATGTTAGGAGATAAGAGAGATTATAGAAAGACCAATGTATCTAATGCCCTTAATTATCAGCAAGAGAGAAAAAGTATTCTAAAATTCTTGCTGTTACTAAATAGCATAAGGGTAAACCACATGGAAAGTCAGAAGAATAGAACTAGATAGAGACAAATGACAAGAGGAAGAGAGGTTAATATTGGAGGAAACCTCACAAGTTTTTGCACAGTAAATTATCAACTCCAAGATACAATGATCATTTGAAAAAGTAAAATGATAGTGGAGATAATCAGGCAGGATTCTGATGGTCACTGATGGGTCATGTATGGAGGTCCATATTAAAGTATTCGTCTTTTTCCCACTTCTGTCATTATAAAATATGCTGCCTTGTGTGTGACCACTTTAATAGCTTTAATATCCTAGTGAAAAATTAATCCATTTATTTCTGAGATACTCTGATACTTTGTAGTTCCAAATGAGTTCATGTGGATTTCAAAAATGTGCTGCAAGTCGAAATGCGAATCAAACATGGTAGAGAAGGTTATATTTTAAGAAATAGTTTCATTTCAGGTTTGAAAATTTTGGAAAAACATTTAGTTTTTATAGAAGGCAACTTGGAAATAGGAAGCTATTTTCAA
Source organism: Dinomys branickii (assembly GCA_004027595.1). Classification (NCBI taxonomy): domain Eukaryota; kingdom Metazoa; phylum Chordata; class Mammalia; order Rodentia; family Dinomyidae; genus Dinomys; species Dinomys branickii. The sequence continues at coordinate 3,010 of PVLD010012151.1, read as the reverse complement.
ATTCAGTTTTTCATTACATCGAACACCTAACTTATGTGCTGAGAGAACCACCGGTCTGTGAGGTTCACACTCAGGTGAGGGCTTTGTACTGAAATTGATGACTCATTATATTCACAAGTACATGGGAGAAGGGCCAGCAAAACCTTGGTTTTCTAATGTGTTCATATAAACCTGGGAACTGAAAGGATGTGTAGAGAAGCTCTGGATGGAGAATGAAAATTACCTTGTGAAGCGCAGCTTACAAGAGGAACGGAAGAAGACAGTGGTGTTAGAAAATCATGAGAAGGCTCTGGTAAAGGATGCAAAAGATGGGTAAGAATTCACATGACAAATGTTAATACCAAATACAGGTGTGTTGAGTAACAGTTTACTTACAGGCATGCTAAAAGTATAAAGAAAAAATGTTTGACAAAGAAAAATAATAATTATATCCCCACAGTAACATATTGTGAGATCAGTGAAGTGAAACAAAGGATTTTCTTTAAGAAGAATGTTATATTTAAAAATATAGTCTACAGTGATGTGTTAGAACAAATGGGATCCTCAGAAGTCGTTGGCTAAAACTCATAATTATACTGAAATGTTGCTTAATGCCTGTGTTAACAGTAATTCTCGGAACCAGGAGAATCTATGATTTTATCACGGCAGTGATGCTTTGAAATTTAATTCTAAAAGTAAACAGCTGGATGAATTCATTGTGTCCCCTAAAAACAATCTAAGAATGGAGATTTGGAGATTTTTGGAGGGAGAAGATATGTGCTTTTCTAAAATATAATAAAAAGTTATCAATTTGATTAGTTTTTGTAGCTTTTTAAAGTAACTTTTATTAGTTTTTCATTAGTTATTTTTTGTTATCAATTTGATTTATTATTTAAAAAAATATTTTGGAAACTCGATAACTGTCACTACATTCTCTCTATTATCCTCTTCACAAATTACATACACAGGGAATAATTTTCTACCTTGTTCTTTCAACCCAGTTGGGCATATGGCAGTTGAATCTGTTATTTTAACTATTAAAAATTGAAAGCAAATAGGACCCCTCTTGCATATATTATCATCCTGAAGCTGTCTTTTGAAGCTATATCTATTTAAATTTAAATATATGTCTTTCACTTACTTAGTAAATATTTGATAAGGTTCTACTCTTTGCAAAGCACTGTTTGAAGCCAAATCAGGAAGACACTGGTATCTGCACATGTTCGTGCATTATTTAGCTCAGATTTCTTTACTTGTAACACTCTCCTACAAGTCACGGAATAATTCTGCAGGTGCATACTTGCTCACATGTATTTATTTTACATGCTTTTTTTCACAAAGCAAATACAAAAACACGATATAATACATTCAGGAACCTTAGTTTTGGGTTTTATGACGTTTGTCTTCAAGTTACCCTTTAGTTCCCCTCCCTCTTTTGGATAGTGGAGGATTCCAGGGCATAAGCTTATGCTATCAATACAGGAAATGTCTCTCTCATAAACATTTATATAATGATATTTTACAGCCTGTCATTTCAAAACAAATTAGAAGAGATCATTTTATAGCGTGTATTAGTCATGTTTCTGTTGCTGTGCTGAAACATCTGAGAACAGCAACTTCAAGAGAGTGTATTTTGCCTCACGCTGTCATAGGTCTCGGTCCATGTTCCGCCGACTCTTGTTCTTAAATCTGTGGTGAGGTGGAAACATTACGATGGGCGGGTAGTGTAGAAAAAGAACCAGAGGGGAAGAGCCAGGGAGCAAGACATACTGCAGTCCCCAAGGTCATGCCGAGGTGACCCACTCCTGTCAACTATGGCTCACCTTCTAAGGTTGCATTATTTGTCAAACCTCTATCAAGTTATGAATCCATTAAATGAATTCATATAATGATTAGGTCACCAAATAACCTTTCCAAAGCACCACTTGCGAATATTATGTGACTCAGGACTGTGCCCTCGACACAGGAGCATTTGGGGGTCATTTCTTATCCAAACCAGAACAATGATCTTTCAAGAAACTTTTTCTCATGACTGGTGCTAGCACCTTCCCTAGGAATCTCATGGTCATTGGCTACGTCTACATCTTTTATCTAATTTTTGGGAAAAAGGAATTATTGAACATTTATTTTGGAAGTAATTTCTTTTTAAAAAACTAACGATAAACATAGAGTATTCAAGATGATAAATGGAGGTAAGTTTCAAGGCGTGGAACATGGCTTCATCTTACAATGCCGTCGTCCAGAGCATCGCTTTTAAAAATTCCAAATTCATTCCGTTATCACCGCCAACTAGAAGAATGTCCACTGGTATCTTCAGATATAAAACAACTCTCGTCATCCAAGGTTATCAGCTGAAGAGAGAAATTGAATGTTGCAGTTTTCCTCTCATATCAATGTCTGAATATTAATAATTCAAAAGAAATTGAATGCATTTCCTCACATTTGTTTTGATTGGAAGTGGAATAGCAGAAGAATCATCCAAATTAAGAAATTAAAATAACATGTGAAGGACAGAGAGGAGGGAGGTGGTTATCCTGAACTCGGGAGGGATCTGAGATAGGAAGTGAAACCCTCGGAAAGTCTAAGCAGAACCTCCTCTGGAGGAGGGGATCGCAGATCTGACATGGCACAGTTGGAGGGAGAGGAGATAGAGAGGGAGGAGGTTGCCGCTCCAAGCACACCCCTGGCCCACGCCCTCGTTTCGGCATTCGTAGCTTCAGCTTCGGAGACCCATTGCCCAGCTGCAAGGGGTGGGGAACGGTAATGCTGGAGCCACATGGTCTGGACCCGCCCCCACCCATAGCACGACGACAGGGCGGAGCCGGGCAGTCTGCTGTGAGCATATGTGCTTTCCCACCTCCAACCGTGGCAGTTTGTATACACCCCTGTATGTTATAGTATAGTCTGAGGCAGCTATATCTCTTCCCAAGGTGAGAGTCCAAGGATATAGATAAACCCAGGAGTACAGTTATTATCACAGGGAAGATGACTGATTGAGTGGTAGGGCAACGGAGATGAGGGAGGAGAAAAA
>PVLD010012150.1:45491-61847 GCA_004027595.1 Dinomys branickii | reverse complement strand
CACTTATGAGTATGGACTCCAGTTTTGTCCACTTGCCTACAAAGTCCCCAAAACTGTCTTTCTTTATAGCTGAATAATATTCCATTATATAAAAATGCCACAATTTTTTAATCCAGTCTTCTGTGGATGGGCACTTGGGTTGCTTCCACATTTTAGCTATTACAAATTGTGCTGCTATAAACATGGGTGCACATATATCCGAGTGATATGATGTTTTCAGATCTTCTGGGAAAATACCCAGAAGAGGAATAGCTGGTTTGAATGGAACCTGTAGACCTAGTTTGCGGAGAAATCTCCAAACGGCTCTCCACAGTGGCAACCACCTAATTCTGACCTTGAAACAAAAGCAGTCATATGTAATCAAACACTCATGGCTGTGTTCCAATGAAACTGTATTGTCAAGTCACCGTGACCACCCTGAGAGCCACAACTGGCAACCCCCATTCCAGAGAGCAAAAAGCAGGGTGGGAAAAACAACTAGGCAACCTATGATAAGGACGAGCAAACACTGCACCAGACAACTGAAGAAAATGATGGGCTAGCCACGTGGATAGTCAGAGGAAAGAGTTCTAGGCACACGAATGGCACATGTCAAGTGTGCTGTGCACTACGGCCTTTCTGAGTTCCAGGACCGGCCAGAAGGGCAGCACAGCAGGAACATAGCAGTTAGGGAAAGCAGAGGAGGTGAGAGGAGAGGAAGGGCTGAGGGCTGACCAGCAGACCACAGGGGCCCAGCAGCCTGTCTCTAGGCCTTTGGCTTTCATACAGTGATGGAGATCGTTTACAAAGACTAAGGGGGTAACTGTTGTAATATTACAGTGTCTTGAATAATCACTATTTTCTAATGACAAATATTTTCAAATAGTCCTGGTCTTTGAAAAGTCCTAACTTACATATAGAATATGGAGGCACCCTAACTGCAGTATTTGAGTAGATGAGCACAGCTCCAAAATTACACATGCAGTTGCCTACCATACACTGAACACCTCTGAAGCAGATACTGAGTATTTGCCTGTAGCTTTCAATTTGATTCCTTAGCTTCAACAGCAAACCCCAAACCAAACACAAGCTGCTTGGAGTCTCAGTGACTCAGAGCTTGGAGTCTTTCATCCTAGCTTTTGCTGCCAAACTCCAGGTCTGTTTCTGAATGCTCAGACATTGCCTGTGTCCCCAGCCTGCTCTCTTCTGTAGCCCTCTCCCCAGTGAATGCATTACAGCTTCTCTCCAGTATTCCTATGACTTTGCGCCTCTCTCAGGAGAAGCAGTTTCATGAGTTGCCCTCTCCAGGCTTAGATTTTGCTTATCATGTTGCTGAACTCAAGCATCAGCTGAAAGCCTGAATCTAACATCTTCTGATGTTCACAGGACCATCAGGTGGCACCAAGGTGTGACCGTTTCGCTAAGATATAAATTATCCCTCAACATGGGCTGAGAAGCACTACTCTCAGCGGTTTTGCACTGGGTAGTTAACACACGCCACCACCGTCTACGCCGGATGAGGAATCAAGATGCTCCAAAAGGGTGTGGACAACAAGAACTGTGGGTAGTCTCCCCTGAACCACATGCCTTACCTGCCTCTGAGAATCATCTCCCATGTGAGTTGTCACTGTGATCACAGGCATAACCCCGCCCTATAGTCAGTCACCTGCTCTCTGCTGTTTGGCCCAGACCTGAGACACTAAGGGTAGAGAGAGCATCTGACTCCTTGCAGCCACCAGGAGATGACAGAGAACAGGACCCCCACGGGGTTGGTTCAGCACACCGTATTTCACTTAATCAACTGCTACATCTCATTCTAAACAGACAATAAAGGAGAAAAATCCCTGGAATCCAGAGCTAGCAGGGGAAATGAAAGTAGAATGTTACAGAGAACACAGCCTTGGCAAATGGACCCAAAATAGGTTTTATCTTCCTAGCTTTGAAAAGTTCCTATATTCTAACACCCCACCTCACCATTTCAAAAAATCTGAAAAAAGCTGAGATAATTACTGCACTTAAAAATATTTTCATGGAATAGCGTAAAGAAATAGGCAGGAAGGTAAAGGGATAGACTATTAAATAGAAAAACTAAATTGGAGTGCATATAATTATATGGAAAGAGATTATGCCTTATTTTAATATAAATAAAACTTTTTAAGCGTAAGATAAAAAGCCATGCCTCAATAAACCAGTTTTCCAACAGAATACATTCAACTCAAATGATTCTCATAATTTCAAAACAATGTTATTTGCTTTGAGAAGTCTTATTATTTATACATTTACAATGGATGAGAGTAAAAAGGTTCAGTACATCTTGAAATGGGAAATCTGGCCCCACCAATGCAGCCACTGAGCTAACTTGGAATTTTTCCCCTTCTACCTTCCATTGCAATCTAACTCTATGACTAACTTCAGTAGGCCCCTCTGTGTAGGGACTATTCCACACTCTGCTCCGGGCTAAACATTCTTCTGTGTATATACCAGTAAATTCAACAGCCTCTTTAACATCTGAGAACGAATTACTGACAAGTCATTTTTTTGCTCCATATTGCAAGTCAACGTGGCAACCCTGTTTTTTTTCTATTATAAACATGTACTATACCCCAGCTCCAAGTCGTTTTGGATGCTGATACAAGATTCATAATGGCTGTCAGAATCTGCAATTTTCCCTTTTGTTTTATGAGGTCAGGCAATATTACATGCACTGATATATTCCATTTTCCCAGCTGAAAACCTTCTCATTTGAGCCCGACAGGTTGAGGGAGTCATGATTTTGCAACCTCGCATGTGAAACACGGTATGAGGGGGCAGGTGGCTAACCCCACATTCTCCTCTTGCTCTTGTCCACTGGCAACAGTAAATTAAACTGTCAAAAATGGAATTGTCCTGTCATCAACAAAGCTATAGCTTCACAAGTATTGCAACATCAGATATATTTCTAATTCTGCATTTCCCTGCACCTGTAATTTCATCAGAAATTCGCACTGGACCATGGTGAGAAGCTGTCCAAGGGACACTGGCATTGTGAATTCCTTTAGAGGTTTGACATGGCATTTCAAAGACAGAAATTAATGAACAATTCCAGCAATTTGTAATATATATAAAAAGGGTGTTCAGTGTGAAGTCTTGACCTTCAGTAGGACCCTTTAAAAGGGTAGAAATGCTAACGTGCATATGACATGCTACGGAGCCTGACAAGAAGAAACTATACACAAGTTAGTCTGCAAACAAAGCAAAACACAACCACACAAACACCCAGAGATCCCAGCTGAAATTATTTAATGGTCAGAAAGTCAACTAGCCTAGACTGCTATTAAAAATATTTAGGATTGGGGGCACAAAATCACCTCCTTTTCGATGATCTTTATGTAGAAAGGAGCTTCTACAAAGGCCCTTAAGGTATTCCATAAATAAAATGCTAAAATGTTTTATACAGTCCATTTTAATTGTAGGCATCATCAACAATTGTTTTCTTCTAGGTAATTCTTCAGGTATTCCTTCAAGAATAAAAAAAAGCTCTCTCCCTTCTCAGGATGTAAATGTGGTTCCTATCCTCTCAAGCCAATTTATCTTTACCATTTCTGCCTTTCTGGGTTACTTTTCCAATGAGTTAACTACCTCATGGACTGGACAGTCAGGGTCTCCTCTGCCTGCTATGCATCACCCCCAACTGCACCTCTTGTGTTAAGCAAGCATAGGGAAGAGCCACTAAGTTGTCCAATAAACTTGCAAGGTGAAAAGAGGTCTTTCTTATTTTTTAAAAAACAATATAAAGTCATGAGTCTAGTTGTCATTAATTAAATATTGGAATCAAATATTGTTATATATTATCCCTACAAAAATTCATTGCTTATCAATCATTCTGCTCAAGACAGAAAGTTAAATTGAGATGAGGAATCATTTCACAGCTTAATACAGTCAAAGTGACTCAATATTCCTTTATTAATTCTCATTTAATATCACTTTAAATTGCTGCCATTATTATCCTACCATAGACGAAAGATTCTGTATAATTAGTCTGTATTAAGCCCTTTTTATTTATAAGGAGCCAAATAAACAAACCCACTTTAATTACCTGGGCTCCACAATATTGATCTGAGCATCAAAATTTAATATGACTTTATTTCAAATTTCCATATGACTAGTATTTAAATTTGTTCCAGCAATAACAATTTTGCAGGCACAAATGACTTTTCATTCAAAGTATGTAAATTACTGCTAGCACCAGGCACAGAGGCTCTCTGTGCCCACAGCATGTTTACGGAGACCTCAGGGGCCTCGCTGCTGCACGCTTTGCTCCCTAATATGGCAGGAAAAGCCACCAATTACCAAAAGAGACAAAAGTCAACGAAGACAGGGAGTCTTCTCCCTCCCAAACCGTGTTCTCTCCCACTTCAGTACACGGTGTTAACGACATACAAATTTTGAGGTCATTAAGTATAAACAGGAATGGAAAGCCAGGCAGGCAGGAAGGCGGGATGTGCTCACGTCAGCATTTCAAGTACCCTCCTAATCCCACAATGCAAGTTTCAGCATTATTGTCTCAATTTAACTTGCATTAGTACCTAGCACCTTGATTACACTGTTGGGTGGTAATCTTCGCCTGCACATGCCATCATTACTTATGTCAAGCCTCCTGAGTTGTTATGAATACTATGTTGTTTTACGAGAGAGAGGAAATTAGTGCCAGTCCCCTAGAGTTTTGGGTGCTTAACACAGAAGCACTGTGCGGCCCTTGCAAATCCCACAACAAATCCTTGTTTAGTGCCACATGGAGATAAGGACTTTGCAGCAACATTGGAGCATAAATAACTCATGTCCCTCTTTATTTGTAAATGTCAAAAAAAACACCGTTCTTTAATGTTGCTTTTCACACAAACACAGCAGAATGTCTCCTGCTAGTCATGCACACACATACCAGTTGAGTAAGACATTTTGAATTGGGCCACAGTTCCATGGTAAGACACAAAACAAAGAATTGTCCACAACATGTGTTTGGAGATTACTGTAAAATGCTGTTTTGGATGTATTTTTAATAAAAATGAACTTATCAAATCCAGGGGAAACATTCGGTAGTAACATAAGCCTTTCCTCAGGAGTACAATAAAGTGGAAAAAATGTTGCTGCACATGTATTGCATTTTCGATGTTTTTTTAAATATGATCCACTATGTTGTTGAAAAGAATTATTTTCCGGTATTGTGGGGATCTTTGCATTGTCTGTTTATTCTGTTTACACAGCAAATGAAGCCTACGATATGAATAGGTGAACTCCCTAGAGAGAAAACGAAATTCAGAAATGATGTACAGATGGGGACAGGGGCCCATGAAAACAGAATATAAATTAATGTGCCCTCAACAGTCACATCTGGAATGGAACAGGCCAAATAAATAATTTTGACATTAAAAGAAATTAAAAATCAAGCTCTGCAAATAGTAGAATAAGTTTTTTAAAAAATATCATTAGTTTTCAATAGATTTGAAATGGCATTTAAAATAAAATAATCAATATATGTAGGCCAAAATGGAGCCTGACATGTTTTCTTCCTTTTATGTATTTCAAGAACTAGCAAAGACTCATTTAAAATGTCACTCCCGCAAAAGTTTCCACTTCTTACCCGTTTTCAGTTTTGAGCTTTCTCAGAAACAAATTTTACCAAAGTTTTGCATTTTGAATTGTTCATGGTTAACTTAGTAAAAGAATCTCAACAGGCAGACAAGTAACTGTGTGCTTGCTACACAGTGGGGAAGCTGGGGCTTAAATCTAAGGGTTCCACATCAAAATTGTGAATATATTCACTTCTCTTTTGACCCTTTGCCATCTTTATTAATGCAGCTTGAAGCAGACTAATCAGAAGATGAGGTCTTCGGCAGTATCTTCCAAGACTGGCACATAAGGTCTACTGGAGACGTCATTATGAAAATGATCGAAGGACTGGAGGAGGCAGCCTGAAAGAAACAAGGGTGATGGACTTGGGTGGAGGCAGGACCTGCTGGGGCACCTGGCTTCCACTGGTGTTTCTTCGCAGCCCCAGCCAGGACGGACAGAACCGTAGGGGCCACTCTTTTCAGGAACCACACTGAGAAAGTGGGAGTCTCAGCATGTCCACAAATGAAGCCAATTTTGAAAAACAGTTTCTGACAGCCCTATAAAACTTGCATGAAGTGACCGAGTGGGTGCTCCTGAGCCCACAGACTGACCACAAGTCGCACATTTAAGGTAGCAAACATTAGCTACTGCTGAATTCTGTAAGTGAAGTCCTCAGCAGCCCAGGCAAATTCACTGCCACTGAGTCTTCACCGTCCACCGCGTATGTAAAGATTTTTTTTTTCAGAAGGTAAAATATTTTTCTGAGTGTAACAACAGGCATGACTTATTTCAGAATTAAGTGCTAGGCTCTCTGGTGCTTGGGGAAATGTAAACTACAATTTTTACTCCAAATCCACAATCCACTTCACTAGCTTGTGCTCTCCAAAGGCCCTGAGCAGCCCCTTAAGATGATGAGCGTGGTAGAGAGTGCTTTGGTAAATCATGCAAACAAGGCGGAGGAAGGAGACAAAGCCATTTCTCTCCCCATTTCATAAAATCAGTAAATTGATTTATAAACTGCTTTGGGTTGAAAATAAATACCAAGCTACACATGTATAGCGCTGACTTTTAAGAATCCGACCTCCAGTGCTCACGGACACATCAGATCAGACGAAGGGCACCAGCACCCCCACCCCACCACCAACCCTCTGCGGCTCACAAGTTAATGCTGATAAGAAAGCCATCGGTGCAGAGCCGTTATCTTTAATCTGGTGTCTGAACTGCACCTCTGGAAACTACAGAAGAATCTCAGTTTCAAATTACATAAAAATAATTGATGATTTCAATACAGCACTTAAATAAAAGAAAGTTTTATGCTCCGCAGTGTAAGTGCTGGTATTTTTTGTACCCGACAAGCTGCCCATACAAGAAGCAGTGTGCCTAATATTCTTGCCAACAAAGGCATTTGAAATTAGCAATTGCTTTTAGAAACTTTAATTACAATTTTAAAATGCTATTTCTGCTCTATAATAGATTCCAATTGTTTCAGTATTATCTGGCTTGCAAATAAAATCTACAGTAGATGACAATATTCCCAGGATTAATCACTCTTGAAATTCTAATATGCTCTTGAAATACCAAATAAAAAAGACAGCAATGTTGTTGATGTACTGAAAGCTTCTTGCTTTTTGCAGTTTGCTATTATTATGCATATCCAGGTAGAAAGTTAATTAACCCAAAGCTTAAGCTAATTATGATAGCAGAATGCTATCAACCCAACGCGCTCAGTCAGACAGCTGTCCGGAATTTCATTTGCTAATCATTTGTCTTTTGGCTGAGCATATGGTACATTTTCATGCTATCAGAGGAACAACAAACAGCTGAAAATCATTAACTAAAAACAATGTGCATAAAATCAGAAGCAGTTTTTTATACAGCTTTGTGTCAGACAAAAAGCCAGATCCTTGCCCTATAAAAATTAATGATTATTTTGGTTCTTGTCACTTAAAAATTTTAGCTGATAGTGCAATAAATATGTGACAAGAATTTCAGTTGCATCCATTACCTGTTTATATGAGTTTGCAAAAATATTCTAAATTTATTAGAACAAAGGCATTACAAAAAACAGGTTTGGAAGATTATAAAATATATCCACTAGATACTCAGACTGAAAATTAGCTTCTAAGAAATGACCTCTTTGTTTGCTTCATGCCCTACCTAAGTCTCAATGTGCTAGTATCCTAAAGACGACTTCTTCAATTGCAAGGCAAAATGTATGAAATACACTTCCACACATCCCGAAGCAGTATGTGACATTTCTGAGACCATCCAGAAATCTGTATAGACATCAGAAAGCCACATAAATCACAGTAAAAAGTTCACCTCAGTGCTAAGAGCGAAAAAGAGAGGAAGAGAAAGGCAGTGGGCGCCAGTGACACCAGGATGCCTAGGTTCCCTTGGCCTGCATTAGAGGTCCTAGTCACTCCTTCCCAGTATTTACTCCTAGCGATTTACCCTTTGTACTGAAGGCCTTAGCTATCTGGACGGAGGAGGAAAAGAGGGAAATGCTAAAGCAAGCGGCATGCACCTACTTTGCTTCTCTGGCCAAGCTGGCACATGACCACCCACCTTTTTTTGAGATGCAGATTTGCAAGCCGATGGTAGCACAGAACAATAAACTTTCCAAAGACGTCTTAACTTGCATTTGGTGAGTATGTTCAGACAAGATGAACACACAGATGATCTTCGACCAAGCTTTAAATCTTTCTAAATCTGCTGGGTGCTCAGTTCACTTGGAAATTTTAAAAAATATATCTCTCTTTTATATAACTGACTGGAAAGTGGCATTCACAACATTTTCTTCAAATCAATGTTATAATTTCTTTTGTTCTCTAAAGAGCAATAAAAATAAAGATTCAAAATGTATATAATCTGTATCATAAGCTTACATAAAAATTAAAATAAAATCTGTCTCCCTATAGACTGTGTCATTTGATCAAAAGGTAATATATAGTTCTATAAACTAAAAATAAACTTTTCTCCTTCTTGGGGGAAGCTGAGATTTAACTTTTCACATGGGGTGACATCTGCAACTGCCGCCAGTCAAAGGCTCAGCAGAGCCTGATTAATTGTTGGTCCACAGGGACTTCTGTTGGTCACGGACCAATGAACTACAGGGAATTTCCATGGCTGTAATATACCACTGTAACAATATTCAACTCTGCTTTTATTGCGCTGGCCATGCAAATAGCAAGAGCTCTGATATCACATCTTTATGTTGCTGTGAGGCACTGAGAAGCCTTGGATGGCAACCAGCACCTCTCTCAAGACTAAAAGCAAGGTGGGAAGATACCTCCTGAATATTTTCTCCAAGGACTTTTATCATTTTAGACCAAATTAAATCAAATTAAAAGGGACACACCTCCACTTTCCCATCTCCTGTAATTGGACAATTAGCCCCCCCCCCACACACACTGGCCATGTGTCACTGGTGGAGAGACTTGAAAGGAAGACCTCCTGGTAGTTAGGATGAGGACATATGCTCAGTACCCATAGAAGGGACAGAAACCAGACAGGCTCTGGTGGTTCCTTCACCAGTTAGCACCATCCAAGAAAGGATGGACTCTCCTGCTAAGGACAGTTCTGAGCCGCCACAGTATATACCCCAAGGCTTACAGTCACTTCAGGCTAACAGAGACCAAAGTTCCCCAATTGGTAGGACACCTTGATTAAACAGAAAATAATGTAAAGAAACCCAAGCCAAAGCAGAGGCAGTGTCAGTCCCCACCTGTCCCTCAAAATGTACACGTAAGGCTTGGAAAAGAGAAAGGGCCTGATGTGGACCAAGTCTGTGTGTTACTATTTGCAAACTGGAAAGGTCCCCTGCTTGCTGCTCCACTGGGAAGACTGAAGGCAAACCTATTACTTTAGTCATAAAGGTTTAATCATTCACAGTTCAAATGTTGATGCCTCTTCCCAATGCGTTGAATTTTTCACATCTAAGTTTTTGAGTTAAAAAAAAAAGCTTCCAGATGAAAAATGCTGTCAACAAGGGAAGGCATATGGGGGCTACTTAAATCTGGTCCTTAAGGCCTTTCTGTTCTCTTCCCAAAGGCTACACACTCAACACTGATACTGATATTAATATTAATTTGTCATTAATACTAATGTTTCACTAACCAACTAGGAGTATTTTGAAATATCCAATTTCTCTGGATAGCTAAACCTCAGGTTCCACTATGAAAAATGTTTTCTAATTATTGCTTTCCAGTAAGCCATCAGACAATACAGCTCGGTCTCTTATTAATTCAGGGATTTCAGACTTGCATGGAAAACTGGTCACTTCTCAGTTGTCCACCTCAGCAGGTCACAGCCAATCCCTGCACCCAGCATATGAGTGCACAACCAAACAGGCTATTTGAGGGCAGCTTGTTGGGGCAGTAAGAAGCGATACAGTTGTTTATCTAATTTGATTAATTTAATTTGGAAACAACTTAATCCAATGAAAGTAATGGGTGCTGTTCTTGCTAGTTCACTGAGCAAAAACAGGTAGTTCACAAACTACCTGACAGTGCCTCTCTTTGAAGAGGTGGTTTCCAAAGGAGCGCATCTCTCCCAGCCCAGATCACGCAGTGCATGTTTCTTCACTGTGTCTTGCACTTCTAGAGATGAGAGTGGGTGATTCACAAAAGGTCTCCCCAGATATTCGTCACATTTGCCAAGAGGACGGGTTTTTTACTTGCTGCCTCTCCAGCTGCTCCTAGAGGACCTTCCTTCTCTTGGTCTTCCTTGCATGTGGCTGGAAGGCCAAGGAACTTCAGGTAAGTGTTCAAGGATTGAGGTGAGAGTCACCCCTAAACACAAACCAACACATGTCTGGAAGATACTGCAGAGTCAACCTGCAGTGTAGATTGGGGTCGCAGGCTGTGACTCTGTCCTTCATTTCTCTGTGTAAAAGTAAAGGGGAAAATGCTTCACACAAACTTCAAAAAGAGAAGCAAAGTCAAACTGGAAGTAGACAACCAGAGCAGGTATCTAGAAAGACAGCTGAGCATATAAGTGTGCAGCCTTTCCAGGGACAGACATATTACATGACACTTTATTCCCATCACAGAGGCAACAATTAAGTCATTGTCACTGTTTCCCTGGTAAAATGTGAATTGTCCAAGCTATCATGAAAACTAAAAAATTCTCTATTAAAACAGGAAAATGTATATATGCATATGGGAATTTTCAGCTATCGCCCCCTTGAAAAAAGGTTATGTATGTTGTATGCATGTGCAAATAAATGTTTATTGCAATACCGTTTTGGAGTGAGGAGGATATTTATCACCTTACTGTTTCGGGAGAGGGGAGAAGAAGGGATAAACAGAATGGCTGGAAATATTTTTATAGCCACACCTTGGACTATTACGCAACCAGGCAAAATGACTGAGTGAAATCTGAAACAGAAGACTTGGAGGGCTGATGAGAAAAATAAGAAGAAACAAAGTGAAGAACAGATACTATGATCCTATGTTTTAAAGACAATGTCAAAACTTTAATTATGTTTACATTTGTGCATGACTATTTTATAGTAAATAAAGAACAAACTATGTCAGTGGTGGTGAATCTATGGCACACGTTCCACAGCAGGCTGTTATCACTGAAAGCTCTAAAAGATTTGCCATCACTGAGCTAGACTGTTAACAGCTGCTTAGCAGAAAAGGAGAAAAGAAAAACAGGAAGGAGGAGGGAAAAGGCAAAAGGAGGTGAGTAAAATGCAGGAATATAGGACTTTTTAAAATGTTATCCCTGTGAACACAGGGAGCTTAAGGCATGTGCTCACTGCCCGCAGGACTTGGAAGCAACCACTGCCCAGCTCTCTGCAATCTGAAACAGGGCAGGGTGAGCATCTCAACCCTCACACTTTGGCACACAAAAAGAGCACACCAACACCTACCAGGAGAAGAAACTGAGTGCTGGCTAAAAGGATGATTTAGGATTGGCTAAGGACTCTAGGCAAAAATATCCTTATTGCCCAAGAATTCAAACAAATTAAATACAGTTTAAAGACAGTAGTGCCTTGGTTCACAATTTAATCTGTTCCACATTTCTGGAAAAGATGGTCACATTAGTGTTTGTGTGTGAAAGATGGCCATAGTTGTGTTCATCACTTGATGCAGAGTTCATAAACAAAAGCAAAATTTTGCAAACAAAAGTGTTTGTAAACTGAGATACCACTGAATGTGATTACTGACTTGACAGTCACACTTTGCTTTTTGATATACTTTTAGATTTGTTCTCTTGTTTACTCTAGAGAGCGATTTTCAACTTTAACTTACTGAACCAGCAGCACCACTGTGGGGGAGTGTGGGCCACACCAACAGCCAAAACTGATCCTCAGGTCACCTACAACAGGTCAGGCCTGCCTGATGAGCCCTTTGTTCAGGATACAGCCTGTCCACTGAACAACTCTTCCCAAAGTGACACAGTACATACCACTTCCACCTAGACAACCTTCTATGCCATGTTCCAAATACAAAAAGACCACACCACTCTTTGGCCTGTTTGGACACCACACCGCAGCACCGGCAAACACACTTTCGCAGAGCTTGATAGTGGTATGGTCTATATTCCATAGTCTTCTTTACTTCCCACAATCCTTCAAAAATGTAAAAAGCACACACAGCGCACTAATAGGACAGACACACACCAATGAACTGGATGTGGTCCATGAGCTATATTTTGCTGACCCCTGCCACAACAGGGAAAGAGACAAAGCCCACAAACAATTGAAAAATCACGTCATCTTGAGTTTCGGGTAATCTACAACAAGGGGATGGAGGGAATGGCCAATACACTATGTCTCTTATTAAAAAAGAGAAAGCCTTTAGAGAATTCCAAATAATGCTTATGATCCTCTTTTTTGTTTTTCTTTTCAGATCTACCTGAAGACGAGGCAATGAAATGACGAAATTAAACTTGTTATTTTCCCCACACACCAAAATTTGAGTGAATGGAACCCAGCAGGTTTTCCTCAACCCTAACTGTAATGTCTGAGAAGTCCCCAAAGGTTGTTAGCTGATGCTGGGCTTTCCGGTGGCGGTTCTGCAATTTCACGCGAGGGTGAAATCCAGAGGAACTTTTCACCAGAATGCCAGCCATTACAAGGGTACGATTTGTAAAGAGGGTTCCTCTGCAGGTCTAGAGCTCAGGCACAGAGAACTCCCTGGACTTGAGCCATCTGACTCCAACATGGGATGGGCTTAGAAAACAGAGCAAGGCCTCACCCAGCTTTGTAACACCTCTGAGCTTATTCATCCTCCAAGCCCACGGGAGAGGAAAATCAGATGAGAGTTAGGGGAAACTCCTAGATCCATAGTGGAGACCATGACTGCAGCCCTTCCACTCCCCTTTCCCAACACAGCACCTGCCTGGCCCAGCTCAAACTCCGCAGTAGCATCTGTGTGCCTTGTTGGAGTGGCAAACAGCTCCAAAAGCACATTACCCTGTTTCTTGGCTCTAATCCACCATTAAACATAACTA
The DNA here is from genome assembly GCA_004027595.1 of Dinomys branickii. NCBI lineage: Eukaryota > Metazoa > Chordata > Mammalia > Rodentia > Dinomyidae > Dinomys > Dinomys branickii. The sequence continues at coordinate 48,812 of PVLD010012150.1, read as the reverse complement.
TGGAAGGCAAGAGTTGATATAGGAAGATCAAATCTTCTGAGTAGAGTTAGGGCCCAAACAAGCACTGACCAGCTGTTCTAGAATTTCATTCAGATACACACTGTTTTGAGGGACGTGATTCTAGGTATTTTGAGTGACTAAGAGCAAATTCAAGCCTATCATTCTTGCTGCTCTTTGGTTATAGGGTGAAAAGTCTTTCTGATAAAACAGGACATTAGCACCATGACTCACCAGAGGCAGTGCCCTGGGGTGCTGCAAAGCCCTGGCAGAAGCTTCCTTGTCTCTCATGTATTCATCCCTGGGGGAACTGACCTTGGTGAGATATTTAGCCTGAAAAGATGCAAAAAACTTCCATGTGAAAGACTTCTTTCCAAGTTCATTTTGGTGAGCTGAGATTATACCGTAGGCACAACATTTTTTTTAAAAAGTATGAACACTGAAGTGAAATGTAAAATTTAAATCTTTAGCTAATGATTATGATATATTGTAAAGAAACTCACTTCCCCTACAAAATTTAAGGGGGAGGGATCAAAGATGGTAAATAAACTGGGAGTCATAGTATTATTTGTTCCACTGTTCTGTGACACCAGCCAGATATCTGTTAATCTAGTTTCTGTTACTATAATAAGACACCTAAGGCTGAATGATTTATTTACAAAAAAGAAGCTAATTCTAATTAAGCTCACAGTTCTACAGGTTCAAGGGCATTGAGTTGGCTCTGGTGGAGACCACCTGGCAGATGCTATCATGATGGCAGGAGTGCCTGTGAGGGGAAGAGATCATATGGCAAGACAGGAAGTCACTGTCTCGGGTTCTAGGAGAACTACCTCCATCCCCTTCAAGGACTCATCTCTAATGACCTAATGACCTTCCCCTAAGGCTCACTTTGGAAAGGTCCATCACCTCTTAACATTTCCATATTCAGAATCAATTTCCAGTATATGAACCTTTGGGAAATACTGAAACCATGTGCAAACAGCAATATCTCATTGTTAAAATTTCCATACTAATTATCAATCAAATATCAGAATTTAATTATTGGATGTGTTACATTCACCTTAGTAGGGAGAAATTGTACAGAAAGATGTCTGAGCCCCAGTTAGAGTTCCTTCATGGCTGTATATTCTCTTCTTTATACAGCTGAAAGCTGGCTATAATTCTATTTCCAAGTTACTTTCTTTACTGTATTGGTGTCATTTCTATTATTCCTGCCTCATATCCCCAATAGAAAACTTGTTAGATACAGTATCTTTCCAAACTCAGAATTCAATTCTAAAGTGGACTCCTTATTCCTTTGCTTGCGTGCAGACAGGTGAAATTCCCTAATAGCTCATTAGCAACATCTGATTACTCTAATTTTTACCTGTGGGATTATTAGATAATTTTAAGTCACCTGATACACCAACAGAGACATAAAAAATGAAGCAAAAATCTGAGCAACTAACTCACTGGTTCTAAACTTACATAAATGGTCACAGAGACACTTGAGAGTGTTAAGAAAATACTGGGCTCTGCAAAGACTGTCAAATGCACATACCCACACATTTAGTCAATGTTTCGTACCAGATTCTAGTAATTTCAGATGCCCTGAAAAGTGCTCAAGGACTACAGACTAAGAAACTCTGGCTGACAATATATCTGTGGCTGTAGTGACTGCATGTGTTGGCCCCATGGGTCAGCCACCATACAAGGTTATGCTGAAGAGCTGGATGGCACCTTACGTATATCAGGTATAACACAATGGTCTTCCTTTGCGGAATCTCCCAACCCTGAAAGAATGTGTTCCTCCTTAAAAGACACTGTGGACTCCTTCTTCAGAAGAGGAATTCTCAAGATTTGTCTGGCACTAAGATACCTCGCACTTGGCAGAAAGGAGCCAGGCATGCTGGTTTCCTTGATCACACCATGATTGGGCATGTCTGTGCCAAGAAGACTTCTAAATGCTTTCCCTGTTCTCTGGCTTTTCTGTCTTAGTGGTCCTACAAAGAACTTAAAATGGTTTGATTAATAACATTCTTGTATGACATAGGAAATGAATTAGCATCAGATCAGAGAGCCCCTGTGAAGATCCAAGAATACTGGGAAAAATCATGAAGAAAAAACCTGCAAACACACTATAACTGAGAGAGAGATTCTGGCACCAGCTTCCTTCTTCTACTTGTACAAAGGAGGAGGATTTAAACATCTTACTAATTTCTAGGGGCTGTGTATGACACAGTTTTTTATGGTAATATCCTCTGAGCCTTTTAGGAGAATAACTCAAGGTTTCAAAGAATGCAAGAGAAACATGAAGCTGAGTATCTTAATAATCTGATGTTTTAAAAATTCTTAAATGCACAGTATTTTCAATGAAACTTCTCACTTGAGCTTTTTCTACCTTCAGAGCCTGGTTCACAATCAAAATTGCTTCCTTGGTGCTGCTGACACACCTTTAAAGAAAAGTAGAGTGTGACCAAATTTCTGGTATTTCCTAAAACTTGAGTGCCAAAAATGTGCTGTTAACATGAACGTGTTTTTAGAAACAGCTATGAAATTCAGTTAATAAGACTTAAAATAAAGTGATTTATTTCTTGCTCAGATCTACAGCAACACAGGTAACTTTGAAGACATTGACAAACACTGGCCAACCTGTGCTAAAGAAATGTCAGGAAGGCCAGAGAGAGGACTACTGGTCCAAATGGAAGAGACACAAACATATCCCAAAGAGCTAATCAAGCCCCACCTTTCTCAGCCACAGCTTCTGAGCCTTTGCAAGTTAACCTATACAGTTCTGCATACAGTTATAACTCCCTAGACCCCAGGAGGTTGTGGCTCATTGTACCTATGGACAGAAATCTTCTGATAAACTCTCCATTAGATGAGACAGTGTAATATGTTTGAAAACCTTCCCTCCAGGCCCATGAAGGACACAGGAGCAAAAGAAGCAGGAGACTTCCCAATACTGCAGCAAAGGAAAATGCAGACTAGAGTAGCCACAGCTTCCTTGGATCTCTCCACTAGCCTCTCAGCCAACACACCTGTTTAGAGCAGTCGTTTTCAAAGATTTTAGTTTATTAGAACTATTTTGCTTCAGATGAGTTATATCTATTAATATTTATTCTGTTAGGAATTTAAAAATTTTTTACTAATCCATGTAAAAGTAATGATGCCAGGTGTGGTTTACACTCCTGTAATCCGAGCACTTGGGATACTGAGGCAGGAGGATCATTGAGAGTTCAAGGCCATCCTAGGCTACAAAGTGAGCTCAAGGCCAGCCTGAACTGCATAGCAAGAACCTGTCTCAAAAAGACCAAAAAAAAAAAAAAAAAAGGTAATGACAAA
>PVLD010012150.1:0-45391 GCA_004027595.1 Dinomys branickii | reverse complement strand
AGTTGTTTTTTTTTTTTTAATTTCAAGATAGAGTCTCACTACACTAAGTTGCTAAGTTATTTAGTCTGGACATTGTGATCCTCCTGCCTCTTCTTTCCAGACTGCTGGGATTGCAGGCTTCTACCACCATGCCCAGCTTGTGCATTTTTGAGTCCCTTCAACAGTTAGGTTGATAGAAGGCAGGTAGATTCCCTAGCTGCTCTGCCTTCAATGTCTTCCTACATGGCTTTGCCTGAAGGACGTGAAAAAACTCCTCTTCAAATCGGTGCGGGTGTTCTTTGAGATACTGTAACAGATCTCAACTGGAGTAGTTTCTAAAAGGGGATGGCTACCATGTGGCTCTGAAGCCTTACCAGTGAACTCTGTGCAGTGACATTAAAACCCCATGGTCTACCTTGCATTTCTAAGCTTTGCTCAATCATACTATTTATAACATTATACATCAGTCATTTGGAAAATACTGGTTCACTGAACTATGCAAATCATTCACATGCTTATATATTTCAATCGTATTTTCCTCAGTATCACCTTGGTTAACACAATACTGATAATCTCAAACATTTGTAAATGCTAAAAGGCCATGAAGTTCATGGTGGTCAATGCTAGTTCCTCAAAATCTCATGTCTATCATATATACCTGGTAACACACGTGTCAGTTAGTTTCCTTGAAGTGAAAGCATCATTTTCAAGAAAACTTCTGCAAAGATCCAGGTATAAGCAACCACAGTGGGCCAGTAACACCTTCGGTGGTAGAAATGATACTCTAGAAAAGGCCTATCTTCCACTAGTAGCTCAGCTACACACATGCTCTTCCTGGAGAAGCCACTGCTTTAGTCCTTAGCAGAGGCCATGCACATCCATAACTGCATTCCACTGCCTGTTAGATTGGAGCACTCCAAGGCAGTGTCCTAGTAAAGAGCACAGTGGTACCAGAATAGTCTCTGCCACACCTGCCTTGGTCTTTGTGCTCAGGTGCAGCAGCTTTCCCACCATCACCTGTGGACCACTTCTGCAGAAGTTAACATGAAAAGACAAATGGGGCCTTATTATTATGATGAACGTGATTTGGCCTAGTGGACCATCTGCACAGTCTCAGGGAGCAACACACTTAAAGGGTCTCTGATCTAGAATGTTTCCATGGAAACAGATGTCCAGGAGTACCACTGGGTAATACATATTTGCCAGTCACATGGAGGCCTCAAAAGAGGATGCTAGACACAAGTTGACTTATTTCTCTCTCTGCTTTCATGCTGTCTTTGAAAGAACTGCTCACACATTCTGAGGGGCAGCAAACCTGTATCTGACATCATCAAAAACTGCACACAGCTAAGATGAGGAAGATGTTTGCCCACTGTGCACAGCTGCAGTTTTGCCTGGTCTTTCCTTCAGCTCAGAGCACTGTGTACCCTGACCAAGTTCATTCTACCAACAGGCCACCTCAGCGCACCTGTCCATCCCACTCTGTAGGTGCTTGCCTACAGAAGTCTATTTTTGGTCAGCCTGGAGCTTACACACAAACACTTTCCACCACCACATCATTTTCAAGTACTTTTTGGCACAGTGGCCATTTTTGTCAGAGCTGCGTACCCTTCAGATTTGCGAGGGTAATTGGACCGCCTTTCTTTCTTTATCTGGTGTAAGGGTGTAGGAGCACCCGAGTTTGTTAACCTATATACAGCACCAAAATATTCCTCATAAGAGAGTCCTTTCCAGTAATAAAAATCAAGACTGTGATTGCTAGCACAAGACTGATAGGATTTAGAGTGCCAGTAAATTGGAGATTGTGAATCCCTTAAATGCTTGTATACCCTATCTTGCTGTATCTTAAATGCTGATATCAGAATTTTTATGGAGAGTTCCTAGCCTCTCTCAGTTTTTCATTAGACTGTGAATGGTAAATGACACACTTTTCAAAGTTTACGTTCTTTTTCTTGGCTAGATCCACAAAAATAAGATTCATACTTTCTTGCCTCTGCCAGCAATTCCATGGCTAAAAACTATTCATTGCAAAATGGAAAGAGATTCTTATTTTGCTCTGATATAGATTCACAAACTGTAGAGGAAAATTTGCTCACATTGTATCCAGTCTCTTTGTTTATTAAAATTTAAATAGTGCTGAGTTGGTCATCTGATGAATCAAATTTTCAAACCCAAGTATTCAGGCTATGGAAAACAATGAGATGTAGGTACTTTTAAGGGAAAGATTCACACATACATATTTCAGTTTACTAAATACATTCAAAATAACTGTAAAGTAAGTAATATTTTTACATTAAACTTATTTTTATTCATAAATGTGCTTCTAAATAAGAAACACACAACAGATATGGAGCCTTTAGGTTAAAAGAAAATTGATAGATGCATAATGCCCAGTCAGGCTAGCAAATCTCAGCACAAAAAGCCTGGCTTAGAGGAGACCTGGACCCCAGGACCACAGCTGTTCAACAGATTAAGCTCTGGGCAGGCCAATCACAAAGGCTCTTTCCACCATCCAGGATATGGGCAGTAGACCCTCAGACCTGGAAGCAAATGAAAGAGCTAATAGGTAGTGGTAACCCATCTACTTGAATAGGGTGAGAAAAATGATGAAGAAGGTGTGTGACCTGGAACCCATGGAAGGGCTCCTGGGAACCATGATAAGATGGCCACAGGAAGCCCTGGCTTACAGCAAGGTGGAAAGAGGCTGACAAGCTTCTGAAATATTGGGCAAGTGATGTTCTGGCCCATAGCACAAAGTTATCCATCACAGGTGGATAACTTTATATGACTTGATCAAATCACTAGGAAACCCTTTCAACAGTAAATTTTTTTCAATCCTTCCAAAAACCAAGAGGTTTCCATTTTGTATATTTTACACACTTACTGAAGACCATAAGAAGCTTATAAATGTCAACATTTTCTCTCCCTCTATGTAAGTCATGAGTGAGATACCAAATTCTACCTGCATTTGCCTATGAAATTCAAGTGGTAGAGGTGGGTAGAATCTGTGCTCTGTGCCACAGCCTAGCAGCAAAGTGACAACACATGATGAGGACACACTCTGCTCATACCTGCGGCAGTGTGAGCAGTTAGACCACTCGGATATATATGTGCAAATCCACTCATGAGCCGCCATGTGGCAGACACAGAATTAGGGCATGTTGGGGTTGGGCTCCATTACTGTGAGAAGTGACATGCTGACCCTCTCATTGGATACCACTTCTGCAGCCACACATACCACTTGGTGCTTCAAGGGACTTTCCCACTAAACAGAACAGAAGGCAGCAAAAGCAGTAAGGCATTTATCACTTTAGGCACTTCCAGCCTTCAAGCGACCTGGAACAAGGTAGTCAGAACAAATAATCAGACAGCATCCAGTGCACCCAGGTTAATGGCTATTGCTGGAGACAATGATAAAACATTTTTTGCTGATAGTCTGTGTCAGAATTTCCTAGCTTTCCCAACAGGTCTCCTTGCTCACTAAGCTCTGCAAATATGTGGGTATGTATATATGCAACATTTAACAAAGTGCCAAGATAACAGCTAAGTGTTGAGTATTTCGAAGATGGTTTGCATGATATTGAGTGATTTTCAGACACTGCAGCCACCGTGTGATCCATGTGTGATGCCAAATACCCCTCAAAGAGAAGGGAGTAAGGTCTGAGTGTATTTGTCCTTAATCATAGAGTGGGCTCCCAGTATAGGCAGAAATTACTCTAGGGTCCTAAGGCCTCTCCACTTCAAACACATCTTTAATGAAAGCTACAAAGTGACTCTCAGCCACACTGAGTCATGTTATTCCTAGTCCGGATGCATGAGAAACAGTGGGAAGAACATGACAGAGAAAACATTAACAAACTACTTATACAGCAATATAAAAATAGATGAAAGCATAAGGCTCATTAATAAAAACCTTTTCAATGATATGATCAGACTTCTATTGCTGAACAACAAATTTACCACATACTTGTGGTTTAAAACACCACAACTTTTACCACTTACTACAGATCGAGGTCCAGATATAGGCAGCAGGATCTTGTGCTCAGGCTTCATCTGCTGAAATCAAAATGCTAGCCATACCTGTGATTCTTAGTGGCTGTGGCTCCAAGTGTTCTAAGTGCATGGTTTATTGGCAAGGATCATTCCCCTGCAGCTGTAGGGCTGGTGTCCTGGTTTTTTGCTATCACCAGGAACCATCCTTACAACACTGTTTCACTGAGGTAGAGTAATCAATACTACACTAGGTATCACTCCAGTTACAACTAGTGACTCTTAACAGCAAGATTCAAAAGAATGAACTATTTTCATTTATATTTCCAGTTTTCCCTAACACAAATACAGTTTATAAAAACACAAAAATATCCAGAACCCAACCAAGTAAAATTTATATATAAAGCATCCAATAAAAAAATTACCAGAGAACAATAAGAGAAGTAAAATAACCGGTACTTGGGAGGGGAAAAAATGGAAACAACCAAAAATGGACATAGATGTTAACAGGAGAGGTCATTAAAACAGTAATTATGTTGAATTCTATATCTTAAAAAGTTAAGCATATAAATGATAGAAATTTTGCTTTTAGAGATGAAAATTACCATGTCTGAGAAGGAAAATGCACTGGATGGCATTAACAGCGGATTAGACATTGCAGAAGAAAAGATCAATGAACCTGACATAACATGAGCTTTTAGACTACTCAAAATAGCCATACATACACACACACACATAAAAAATATACACGTATACAAACATATATGTATGCACATATATGTACTCACACATATATACTGTGTATATGCTGTGCAGGACAGGATAGCATAGAAAGCCATTTGAAAAATTATGACTAAAACATTTCCTTAAACTTGATGAAAAATATAAACCTATGAATCCAAGAAATTCAATGAAACTTAGGTACAAAGACTGTAAAAAAAATTACACCAAAAAATTATCAAGTCGTTGAAAACAATTAATGAAGAAAAAAATATTTAAAACAACCAGAAAGGAAAAAATATTACACACATAAACAAAAGTCAGGATGACAGCAGATTTCTGGTCAGAAACAATGTAAGTCAGGAGGCAGTGGAATGAGGCCTTTAACAAAACCACCAATTTAAAATTCTATACACAGCAAAGATACCTTTTAAATATTAAGATTCAAATAGTTTGTTAGATATGCAAGATGAATTTATTACCAGCAGGCCAATTTAAGAATGTAAAGTTCCAGGCAGAAGGAAATAAAGAGCAGTATGAGGAGGAACTGATACTTTCTTACACTATAGTATTAGTCAGGAAGTGGACTGGTACAACTAATATGAATATTTGAAATTTGCTAAACAGCCCTCAATCATCTAAATCACTCGAGTGTTTACCTAAGAGAAATAAAACCTCATGTCCCTACAAAGATTCCTACGTAAATGTTCACAGCAGCACTGTAATAGCTAAGACCTGAAGGAAAAATCCTCAATACGCAACTTGTAATGGATAAGCTTTAGTATGCCCAATTAGTGGACACTCAACAAAAATTTAATGCTTGATGAAACATGCAACATAACATGCTGGAAGAAATCAGACAAAAAACTATGTATTGTATGATTCTATTTATTAAACTATAAAATTTAATTTACATAACAAATATAACCTATACATATACTGTATGTCCATCATAAAACTCCAGAAAACTTAAAACTAATGTATACAGTGACTGCAGATCACTTCTTGCCTAGGGACAGGGAAAATTCAGGTAAGGAGAGGGGTCAGAAATATGACAAAGGAAACTTCAAGGGTGATGGAATATTCATTAGTTTGATGTGGTCATACGTGTCAAATTTTATCAAACTGTATATGTGCAATTTTTTATAGATGTGCACTTCAGTATGACCTTTACACTTCAGCAATTCTGAGAAACAGAATTCATACCTAGGGTGTCCTCCCTGTATTGTTTTCTGTAATTACGATCCCATAAACAAGTTGAATAAATAACCTACACCATTCCCAGCTTGACTAACTAGAAATGACTAAATTGACTAAATACAACTAACTACATTGACTAAATACAATTTACAGTTTAAATACAGTTTCATATTCATTAGAATAGCTGAAATTTTAAAAAAGACAAAGCAATTAGATTTTTGAGGGTTGGAGAAATTGGAACTCTTCACACTGCTGACAGAAATACACAATGAAACAGCTGCTTTGGAAGTTTCTCAAAATGCTTAATACAGAATTGTCATAGGACCTAACAATTGCACTCTAAGACATATATACCCAAGAGAAATGAAAACATCTGCACTCACCACAGCCTTATTCACAATAGCCAGAAGGTAGAAATAACTCACACAACCATCAGCTGATGAATGGATAAATGTAATGTGGTCTACACATATGATGGAATATTGTTTAGCCATAAACAGAAATGAAGTTCTGACACATTCTACAACATGGAAAAACTCTGAGAACATTATACCTAGTAAAAAAAAAGCCAGTCACAAAAGGCTTTTATATGATTCTATTTATGCAAAGTGTCCAGAACAGGCAAATCCAGAGATAGAAGAAACTAGTGGTGGGTTGGTGCCAGGTAGAAATAGGGGATGGGAAATGATTGCTAATAGGTGCAGGGGTCCTTTTTTGGGGAGAAGGGGTTGTTTAAAATGTTCTAATATTACATCATGATGCTGGATATACAACTATTAGTGGTTTTGGGGATAGGAAGGACATCTATAGAATTTTCCTATGTGGCCACCAAGACAGGGCTCTCCACACATGCTACAAGGGTTGTTGGGTTTTTAAACATTTTTTATTAGTGCATGTTTGTAAAACAAAACATTTATCATGTGACATTGTTAAATGTACTGTTACATCTTAATCCCTTTTACTTCTTCCTTCTCTCACCATCCTCCCCATCCCCTTCACCTTCAGGGGATGATGACAGACCCCAATTTTAAAAATATAGAAAAATAAAGGTAAATCCAAAGCTGCCACCCTGGGATGGATGAATCCCACCAAAGTCACCCTTCACTGTCAGCATGAAAGGCAGAGTCTACTTTTCTCCCTTCTTCCTTCAACCACAATAGCAACATACCACCTGGATCCAAAATACATCCAAAACTTCAGAAAAAAAAGTAAACAGCTGAAAAGTACTTTCCTTACAAATACATCTGAGGGGAAAATAATTAACTTAATTTGTCCCTTTGTAAATTTCCCTGGGAACCTCGAAAAGATCACCTCTAAAAACAATGAATTAAGTCTTTAGACAGTAATGGATTTTGGCTGTCTTTATTTTTAGGTTGATTTTAGAATAATTGTTTATTGTGAGACTGGTTAAATGTTTAGCTATTTAAGTTTCCATCTGATGATAATTTAACTTATTACTCCAAGTTTAATCAAGTACACCCAAGGCAGTTCTACAGTGGCTTCCAATACACAGATTATTGTTTATTCCTTATTTGTGGGAGCAATGCAGTCCCCTTTTCTCACTTTTATTATGGAAGGAAGGAAGACAGCCTATCAGAAAGATATAAGATTTTTCCACTCAAGATTGTTCATCTTTTGTGTTGGCAAACTGTCTTTTAGGAAAAATGGAATAAAGCCGATATTTTGGTATATCAAGTGATTCAGTGCAAGCATCTCTCAAAACCATGATCAATATTCTCATGTTTTAGCACTGTTTTCAGTCATAAATATCTTTCCTTTAAAAAAAGAGAAATAACTCTCCTCTCAATCAACAGTGCCTGCAATCGATAAGCAGGAGGGAGAGCAGCCATCGTGCCCTGGTCAGAACTGGGCAGTTGTGGGAGAAGCAAGAGCCTGCTGTCACATTAAAATCCATACCCTCGCTGGCTTCAAAAAACTCTAACATAATTTAGACATTAAAAAACGCAGTAAGAGGAAATAGTTTCTTATTCTGAAGCATATCATCTGCACTGAATTTATTTTGCATCTCTTTTTTTGCACCTTAGCTGCACCAATGAATGAGTGAATGATTACATACATACATACATACATACATACATGTGTTGAGGCTGACATCATTTAGGCTAAATACAACATCCTTTAAAAGCTGAAATCTAGATATAGTGCAGAGGTTACATAGAAAATAAAAGTTTAAAAGGTACACAATTACAAGTATTAAAAGTAATAGTAAAATCTACCCAAGTAAGAATTTATAATACAATCTTTTTAAATGCTTGGGCTGGGGATATAGTGCCTGCCTGGCAAGCGCAAGGTCCTGAGTTCGATTTCTGGTACAAAAAAATCTAAAATGTTTATCAGCTGCCCATCAAAAGTAGAGAGCAAGTGTGTAGTGCATTGACAACTGGTGGGCAACTTATAACCCCCAGGTGAACTGAGTAAGTATAGTGCTGGGTGTGGCAGGCCTACTTGGGGATTACTGCCAGCAGCAGCAAGAGGCAGAACTGGAGAAGAAGAGGATAGGTTGTTGGGAAGACAGAAAGGGTGTTGGAAGCTGGTGGAAGATGTAAGGAGCTGTTGGTTCTGTTGGAGGAGTGTGTCATGTTGGCTTTCCTGATGAACTCGGCTGTTATCATCCTTTAAGGAGCTTGGGACCCTGTTAGCACTGAGAACAGCTTCAGTTCACTTTGGAGGAGCTCTGGTTCTCATTCTGAGTATTGCTTCCCGGCTCCGGAGGGGAAAATGGTGCACTGCTAGTCTCCGGGAGAAGCTTGCTAAGTGGGCTTTCCTAATAGGAACTCAGCCATCTTGACCGTCAGAGGAGCTCAGGACCTCACTGTTGCTGAGGAAGGCTGTGCTACTTCTCAGGGGAGCTCTGGTTCTTACTTTTCACGTCACTTCCTGGCTCCAGTGTAGATCCCTCAGCCTGTTAGCACAGATCCTTCATCCCAATGGCACAGATTACCTAGATTCCACCACTGACCTTTGGGCCTTCCCAGAGCAGATTCATGAAATGGCATGCCTGAGATATTGTTATGGGCTCTGGGCCTCCAGCTGGATTTGTGGGAGGCATTGTTATGAGCTCTAGACTTTCAGCTGGACTCATGCAGGACATTTCCATGGTATCAAGGCCTTCGGCTAGATTTCTTGGTCTGTAGCGTATAGACAGATTTCCTGCACTCTCTTGTATATCATTCTTTGGGTGACTATTATAAATAATCTTATAAAATATGTATCTTGTATTATATCATTCTCCCTTGCAAAATATCCTCTAAACCAACACAGTGGTAATGAGTACTGTGACAACAGAAAGACATTGAACTTATTCACTGATGAAAGACCACAAGCTCATCAGCTCATTTAAATCATAAAACAATGGTTGCCTGAACCCTTGCATCAGGAGGCAGCGAACACAAATAAGCAAGAGGCAGGTGGGAAGCTAGGCATCAGGGTGAGGTAGCCTTTATATGGATCCTTTATGATGGTCTTATATACATCAATTCTCAGATATCTCTTGTTCAAAGGCCAATGCAAAAGGGGAGCTAACAACAACTCTCTTGGGTCTGGACCAGTTGCCCCCATTGGAGCTCTCCCACAGAAGCACCAGACCATCATGGCTTGCCCTCCTGAGAGCTGTATCTACAGATGTGGGCAAAGCACTTTCATAAGAGACCAATCTTACGACAGCAAGCCACCAGAAAGCTAACTAACCACAGCTTCATTAAGTATTAAGGAGCAGAACTGTGGGAAATAAATCCTTGCTTCTGAATGCTTCACTAGGAGTCCCAGGAAAATGGCTCAGCTTCCAGGAATACTGGGGCCCAGCCCTCCAAAAGCCTATGCCACCATTACAGGTTTAGGCTGAGCATTATCACAGACAGCAAAGCCCTCTTCCTCAATAGGCTAGGACAGATACAGTAAACCTTAAATGCCAAAATACAACCCAAAACCCACTTACTCATCACAAAGTACCAACACTGCAATTAACCCCAAATACTGAGGTTTTAGTTTAGAAAAAAATAACTCTACATTAACATCTTTTATTAAAAGAAAACCACAATAACACCCTTGCCATAGGTTTGCCACTACTGGTTTAGGACACCTGGAAGACTGCACTCAGTGGATTTTTTTTTTTTTAAAGAGAAAAATAAATTCTGAACAGCTTCAGGATTCTATTCTAAGTGTCAGCAAGCACACCCATTCTGACTACTTCTATCTGGGCAATTGGGTCTTCTCCATTGTTTCCTAAGAAATGACAGTTTCGTCCAAATTAAAAATATGAAAGGATAACACAAAGTGGATTTGATTATTATAGTTCAGCTGTGTAGCACCCAAGGCCACAGAGGGTGGTCCTATTCTCCTCGAGGACCACTACCCACAGGAACGGCAGGGCCTCCAACTTCCAACTTCATAGCGCCATGGCTGTGGCCCTCCCACTCGAACAAAGACTTACAAAACAGAGCACAACAGCCCAACACTGAAGCACCACTGAGGTGGGAAGCTGACCTTGAGCCACCGTAGAGGGAACAAAGGATGTGTGCTAGGGCGCAGCACCACCTCTGCTTGCTCTACACCAGCTCCCATTAAATGTCCTCTAGTTTTAAACCTACGTGACAGCCACACTGCACACTTCTTCCCAATGCAGCTGTTACCCATTTTGATCTCACAAAGCAGCATCATTATTTCCTCTCACGGTCAGGTGCTAATGCTTTGTAATGGAACATAAATTAATTTACAGACATTCCTGAAGAACTTGCTTTCTATTCCTGTGCCCTGTCTTAATAGAACTCAACAAGAAGTCTTACTAGAACTCAAGAGAAGATGGTGGGAACCTACAAGAGTAAGGATCCCCTCCTCAGGTTGGTGGCCATGCTTCCTGGAAATGTTGCCATAGTGGCTGACAGCATCTTGATAAAAAGCATTTACAACAATGATCTCAGCTGAACGGAAGCACACAGGGGCACCTGCTTACAAGAGGAGCAGGCAGTGAAAAGGTGGAAATGGATGCATCTACTCTCCATGCTCCTTTCCCCTGAAATCAATCAGAGTCATCTTGAACAGAACTTGGCATGTACTGCCTAATATGGGTCTGCCCAGCAAGATTAATTATTGAAAGCTGGAAGCAGGGTATGGACTCAGCAAGCCCTGGGGACACAGGGCAGGCCTGGACAATGATTCTTCCTCAGTCTTGTCTATAGGCAGCCCTTGCCTTTTGGAAGCAAGGGTTAACTGTAGTATCCACCTTCATACCGCAGTTTGGACCTACATATTTTGGGATGACTTTTAGTGCCACAGTTCTTAGCAAAATGTTTATGGCTTTATGAAAGCTGTTTACCTCCTCCTGGCTTTTAAAGTTCTCTGATTCCGATGGGCAGATCTTTTTCACCTTTTCTTCAAAGGTCATAGGTGTCTCTTGGACAGATGGAACTGCCTGAAGCCTGGAAGTTTCATAAGTGGCACATTTGTGGAATTTAGCAGAGAGCAGGGACCTGAAAACACACATGCTTGACTTTCTCTATTATTTTAGTCCTTCTAGCACTCCAGTGCCCTGAAGGGGCCCTGTGTGCAGAGGTGCCCTCTCTAGGACCAGGTACATGCTGGGAATAGTCCACCTGCTGTCTCTTACTTCTGAGAGCAATCTTATGAAGGCATTTATTATTTCTGTTTTATAAGAAATGGAAACAAATAGGTTAACTTTATCATATTAAGGGTTAGATTGTGAGCTGATGTCTGTGACACTTCAAAGCTCATGTGCTTACCTGCAATCTACTCCACTTCTAAAGGTGATGTACCATCCAGATGCAGGGGCTTTATTAGCATACCATATTAAGTCTCCAAAAGAAGAAACTCAAAATCACTGGCTGAAACCCACTGTGATCCATTCCCTTTAAATTATGGACAATGAACTGAAATAATATCATGCCTAAGAAAAGGGCAGGTTTTAACAAAGATATCTTTCTGTATATTGTAGTGCTATCAGGTCCTTCAAAAATGAGATGCAGCTGGACATAGTGGCACACACCTGTAATCTCAGCACCCAGGAGGCTGAGGCAGGAGGATTGCCTCAAGTTTGAGACCAGCCTGGGCTATACAGTGAGTTCAAGACTACCCTGAACTATATAGCAAGATCTTATCTCAAACAAACAAACAAACAAGCAAAAATGAGAGATGTACATTTAAGTACAAAGCCAAGGAAAATTATTCAGGTACTAGAAGCCTATCTAGAAACAGCAGGCCAAGATTTAGACACTTCTCTGGTCCAAAAGACACTGGTCTGGTGGTGAACTGGAGAATTCTGGGCTTGGCCACCCCACATGGTGTTCTCCCAACCCACAGGACCACTGGGCCCCGGCCTCAGCCTGAGCGAACACCAAGCAGCTACACAGCCGTGTGAGTGTGTGGAAGGAGGAAGGAGGCGGCTGACTGCAGGGGGCAGTCTGTTTCATACGGTGGTCTGTGTAACTCCACTTCGGAATTTCATTATAGTCGTATAATGAGGGCTGGGGACATGGTTCAGTGATATAAGTGCCTTCCTGGCAAGTACAGGGTCCTGAGTTCAATCCCCAGTACTGCCAAAAAAATAAATAAATAAATAAATAAATAATATAGTTATATAATGAGTCAGAAACAATGGCTATTTTTCTTCTATTTTGGAAAACATTTAGCTCATCTTCACTGGTTTTAATTCATAGTAGAAAGTTACTAGCAAAATGTTTAAATTCTCTTCCTCTGAAAGTCAATGAAACAGAAATCCCAGTTAAGTTTCAGCATACCTGGGACAAGAGAGAAAAAAATTTCATTGTTTGCTAACTCTCCTTTTATGCAAATTCCTGTCATGTGAAAGGAAGTTTTCCAACTCGCTTCTACACAGGACAGCTTTGGATTTGTGATGTGTCTCAGGTCACATGGCAAATAGGATGCACAGCCTGGTGCTCTGCATTCCTGGGTATCAGAAGGCACCACAGCCTGCAGCTTCATGTATCAGTTGTTTGTTGGGAATGAGTTTTACATATACGCCCTCAGATAAAAGCAAGAGGAAAAATAGGTTTTGAAGTAACTACAAAGGTGGCAAATTTTTACCTTTTTAAAGAGGGCAACTTAACAGGAAAAACTGGCTGCCCCATAGAGGTCTAAAATCGTGCACATGAACTATGTTCACTAACCAGTGCTCAAGGATCCAACCCTGATTACTACCCTGGACTGAGCCTCAACACCGAGACAGGCCTCTGCAAACACCACAGCAGGTGAGGTCAGGCAGACAAGTCAACCTGCTTCTGGTGACAGAGACAGAGAGTGGTAGAGTCAAGATCCAAGCTCAGGTCTGCCCAGAAAGAATTCCTACAGAGTACATTTAAATGTCTCTTTAAACCAAAACTACGGTTTATGCACATATATTTAAATAAAATAAAAAACTTATTACCAAATATATACTCACACATGCATCAAAATACTAAATATCCAGTACCTTAGCAATAAATCTCTAATGTTTTACACAAAAATGAGCACTACAGTAAGTTTGTTACGGACTAGAGGGAACTTTAAAAATTCAGAACAGATCAGCTAAGCCTAGGAAAGGACACCTGCTCAAGTCAGCTTCAGCCCAAGGACATTCCCTGAAAATGCATGTGATTCTATATGGCCTAAATAAATAAATTAAGTATACATTTGCTTACTTTTTTTTTTTTTTTAAAAAAGGGCTTCGAAACTGATTTTCTGCCAAAAATGTCAAGAAGTTACAGGTAGAACTCAGAATTATTTGCTGAACACTAATCACATGAAACTCCCTCCCTAAAGATAACAGTTGCACAGAAATGATAATAGCTTCTGTGATAGATTAGCAATTTACAAAATCAACCCTTAAACTTCAGAGGTTACTTTATTTGATGTCGAGTCACGGCTCTTTTGCCCTTTGTAGACTAAGACAAAATTAAGTATTGTCCTGGATTAGTCTTTCAGTGGTCTTCAAAATGACTGAAGAGTTAATGATAAAAAACCCAATTATCAAAAATTATAGAAACAATTACTTAGGATGTGAGGAAAATATGCTCATCCAATGATCTTAGAAGAAATTTTTATGATAAATATTAACTGACCTAGATGTTAAACTCTTGGAATCTATTTATATGCTAGATATCAAAGAATATGGTAATAGGTTAGATAATAAATTCCAAAAGATATCAACAAGCAGTTTTTTCTACTTTTTCTTTGTGAATGTATATAAATAAGAAGTGAGCTAAGTAAAAAAGTATTTATTTATTTTGGTGCTGGCAATCGAACTCAGGACCTTGCACTTGCCATTCAGGCACTGTGCTGCTGAGCCATTTCCCTGGTCCCCAAAAATATTTAAAAATTTGATTTGGTATTTGGATTAAAATGGAGATGGGTTCTATCACACTCCAAATAAATAAAAGATCAAAATGTAAAAACTAAAACCAAAGCAGTGATTAATAAAAAAGCATGATGTTTGAGAATATCAGTAACAAAAAAACTAAGGTAAAAAGACCATTTTCTAAAATTACCATAATAATTAGAAGACATGGGCGACAACTATACCAGTAATAATGTCTTAGTTTTGATGAAGTTATTGCAGTTTTATAAGCCATTAACATTTGAACCAGCTAGGTGATGGACTATCTTTATAACTCTTCTGTAACATCTAATATTATTCCAAAATTAAAAGTTAAAAACTTTATCTATACAAATTCTGAGAAAAATATTACACAGACCACCTGAAGACAGAAATAATCACCTTTCTATAATATATAAGGCGTTCTCATAAATCAACATGCAAAACCCAATAGGAAAATAAGCATTTTACTAAGGAAACACAAGAGACAAATAAGCCCAGAGAAAGACATTCAACCTTACTCAGTTACAGTATAAAAAAATTAAAATAACAATATAATTTGTAATGTTCTCAATTTTAAATTTTACTGCTCAAGATTTATTCTACATCGACTTGCACAAGTACAAGAAGACAGAAAGATGCGTAACATTAACTTTCATTGAAATAGCTCCAAACAACAACAAAAAGGGACTAATAAAAACCTAATAAGATCCTAAATGCATATTAATAGGATCTTGTTAAGATAAATGCTAGAGCATTTTAGTACATACATATGTAATAAATTACTAGGCAGTCAATGGAAAAAAAGCTCTCTCGTGCTATGAAACAACTGTTGGAGGAAAGTGTCTCTGGCCCAAATTGTCACAATTAAATGTGATTTTGGTTTCAAGATAGTGTTCCATATGAACACAATTTCATGTTAAATGTCTACATGAGCTGGAAAGAGTTCTGATTTAATCTGTCACAGTTTATTTTCATTCATCAACAGCCACACTAAGTTCTGAACACGCTCCACTACCACACTTCATTCTAAATTCTGAACAACTGGAGAAACACTCCAGTGTCACAGAGCAGAACCATGTCACAAGGACAGAGGCTAACTCTCCAGACAACATATCTAATACTTCTATGTAAGGCTGCTGTGGAAAGAGAACACTGGCTGATATGACTCACTAAAATTAATTTAGGGTCTTCTCTAAGCCAGCTGACTTAAATCAAGTCCTCTAAAACATATCTTGTCTGGAAAAATAACCTTAAGTGCTACTCTAATATTTGAAGAAAGGTATTGGGATACAGGAAATAATCAGAGCACAAGAAATAGTATGTTCACCTTAGAATTAACCATTTCTAACATAGCTGTATCATAATAAATCTCAGCTAAAAATTTAACTGGAAGTTAAATCAATATCCTTTATTTAAAGCTCCCATATCTGCACCAATTTAAAAGAAAAAAGCAACCCTTGTATTGTGATCATGGTTTGGACGTGTTTATCAATCCCATATGTACTGACTGTAGGAAGATTATAGCTTAATTAAAGCCCTGGCAGGGTCAGTAATGTTCATATGCAAGATGTTTCTACAGAGTGTCACTTGGGTACAATCAATTAAAATGTACTGTGAATTGTTAAATGGAAAAATCCAGAACAAGAAGCCTGTTGTCACAATGTAGGTTCTTGGATGCATTAAGAGATTAATTTATATTTTGTTCTGATGCATGCATATAAAAGTAATATTTATATCAGATATTCATAGCTTACTTAGATGATTGATATCAATTTCTCTTCATAATATGACCAGCAAATAAAACACACGGCAGTTCTAATATAAAGAAATAACATGTGACAAGGTTCCCTAAAACATTTCTATTTTGGACCTCACAAGCTAAATTGCTTTTGCTGGCCCCTTCCACCTCTCAGCATGGTTGACAGACAAATTGATCGAAACATTGGAAAATAATATGCTTGCAAAATTTCTCTGGGTGAGTTTTCAGTCTTTTGAATTTTTCATACAAGAACAAAATGAAAGATTGCCTGCTTGATTTTTCCTCCATTATGCGGCCCCATCTTATGTACTACAGGAACATACAATACTTCAAACAGCAGCAATGCGTTGTAAACAAAATGTGTAACATTTTTCATAAAACACCCAAGCCCTGTGAAGTTAAGAGACTGGGTAGCAGGCATCTTTGCCCTGCAGATTATGTTGTTCAATTATAATGAATTCATACATTTGAAGTTGCCTTAGGGCCTCTCATTAGACTTAGGGGTGTTTATTACAGGAAATATTGCCTGTATCATTTAAGAAGTAAGAAGGTTGGGTGATTTGATTAGAAATGTTGACAGTTGAGGTGTGTAAAGAATATGTCACTCACTCATATTCTCCAACTTCCATATTAGGATCCTTCATTTTTCATGAATTCTGTGAAGGCTTCTTTGAACTGGAGGCACAGAAATCGGGAAGAAACTTTCTGCAGTGGTGCTATACACACAAACAGGCCTTGATACCTGTTTGACTTGTTACTCTTAAGTGTATGGTTATTGATACCATTTCACTGGTACAGGGATTATTTTAAAATTTTTTTTTAGATTCTAAATATACTTAGCCAAATATAACCAAATACATAGAGAAAACATAAAAATATCTTTGCATTACCTCAACAGACCTTCCCTACCAGTTAACAACCACCACCGCTTCCACTGTCTGTTTCTCAGACATCCCGGCCCTCGGGCTCTTATAGGATTTTTGAATTAATGTCTATAGTACTACAGGATAGACAGAATCCTCATACATTTAAATTTACACCTCATGAAAATTCTTATTAACTAAATTTTTTCCTCAATACTCGCAGGTCAAGAATCGATGAATAGTCAATTTTTTTCAGTCAAAATTAAACAAATCATAAAAAATGGCATAATTCTCAGCATTGCAGATTAAATTTAGTGGGTAATATCTGCCAGATATGAAAAACAGAACTCATTATGTTGCACTAAAATAATTTTCACTGCAGTATTTTTATTTCACTTCAGCTTCACCAGTTTTGATAAGTTCACTCCAATATTTCACAAAATAACCTGTTCTGAAAAGAGACTTCACAGGTCCTCTGTCCCGAGGCCCTAGCACATGATGTGCCACAGCCAGAGGTGGTGGGGGCAGACTCTGGGTCTCATGCTGGTCATCTTACAGCAGGGCACCTGAGTGAGCTGCATCAGACTATAAACTGTGAGCATTGAGCTGGACTCACAGGTAGATGATGTGTAAATCACCACACCAACTGAAGCAACAGAGATTCATAGATTTTTCTTTTTCAGTACTAGGGATTGAACTCAGGGCCTTTGTACTGAGCTATATCCCCAGGCTTTTCTATTTCTTGAGACAAGGTCTCACTAAGTAACTAAGTTGTCCTGCCTGGGTTCAAACTTGTGACCTTCCCTCAGTTACCCAGAGTGCTGGGATTATAGGTATGTGAAAGCATGGCTGGTAGAATTCATGAATTTTCTTTTTAAAATGTTATATTTAATAATACAAGTGAAAAAATAATGTCCCTATGTGCCTATTCTAAACCTTTGATCCTTGGATGAACTAGATCCTATTGTAACTATGAGTAAACAATCATAAGACCAATGACAACACTCAAACTAAGCATCTATGGGCCCTGTGCAATGTGTAAGCAACTAGAGGGTTGTGTGGCCCTGGAGGATAAAAATAACTTGGTAAAAAGAAGTAGAAATGTCCCCTTTCAGAGAAAGATGATATGTTTTAGCATAAGCTCTAGATGCCAGACTCAGTTACAGAGAGCAAACTGTGTTTAAATGGCAAAGAAGGAATTGAAATTGCCTGATAAAATCAAAGTGAAGAAAATGTTTGTATAAATGTTTTATTGTCTTTGAAAAACAAAATGTGATATATCCTGAATGCACCTCTCAAACCTAACAACCTAACTGTACCTACGAGGACATCTGTGTCCTTAAGACCAGGTTGACAAAGTATCATGTGGTCCATGTGAAGAGACACCAAGAATTCCTGCTCTTAAACTGAAAATATTTCTCAATTTTCAGTCCCTTCTGTCCCTTCCTCTGATACACAGGGTCTCAGAATCAAAGGAATGTTTCTTTAATCTGTATATAACACACCATAGTTGTTAGCTTTGGACCCAAAATAATGGCTTTCTCATGGGGAAGACCCAAGTGACAGAAGGGTAGCCCTACAAACTCTCTGTCCAACGCAGAAGCCATTAAAAGCAAAGGAGTGCTAGGATTATCAAAGCACTCCTGGCCCAAAAGGCAACAACTGACCCTAAAGGGTCAGATACATGAGCTCTGACTTAGAAATCTCTCTGGAAAACCAGTAGCTTGGGTAAGTTAACTATTATCATGTACCTTTAGGAAGGGCATGTAATCCTGGGAGAAAACCAGTGTTAAGTTCATTCTGTGTCACCCACAGGCTAACACCAAAGAGAATGATGACAACTATTGCTAATATTACTACCACAACCATCATTGGCATACTACCACCAGGACCAACATGACAATGCCATCAAGAGATTCATTTCAGGTATGAATGGGCTAGATGTTTCTACTTGTCATCATATTTGAAACTGTGAAGCAGGTATAAAGATCCTATTTTAGTAGACAATGAAACCACAGCTCAGAGAAGGTAGCCAGCTGGACATAACTTGATGGCACCAGAACGTGGCAGGGATGGAGCTCTGACCCAATAGTCTCATGCAAAGCACATCATACCTTACCCCGTGGAGAGACGAGTAGCTAGAAGACATGACCAAGGCCTGCCTTACATCATTCTAGTGCAACACAAAGGCTAATACAAAAAGTGACCCATAAAATGTCACTCCTATTTTATATTGCAAAAAATAGACATAAGGTTTTGAAAACCTAGATCCTGAGAATCTGCTCTGGTTCACAAAGTAAGGAGGAATTGGTCAGAGCTGCTACACAGAGTAGGAGAAAGGACAGGAGGATCAGGGCTGAGGGGACCCCTGCTGCCCTGCTGCAGACATGGAGGCTCTCTTTTCCCATAGAGAGAGCGATCAAGTGCAGCAGTTCAATGTATCATTTCCCAGAGGTCTCAAGGTAACTGTGGACTTTAAAAAAGACTTCTCGTTTAACAGTGTAAAAATCTGGTTACAAATGGCAAATTTCTATAATACTTCACATGCATCTCAGAAATTCTGTTGTTCTTTAACAATCATATCATTAAGCAAGTTTTGGACCAAGGTCAATTCTCTTTTTCACTTGGAGCACAGCACAGTGCAAGCTTTTTGCTGTGCTTTCTGCAAATGTCTGTTTCTCAAATCCCAAGGTATTTGTGCCCCTGTAGGATCCCTGAGTGAGGCCCTGTGACAAAGAAAAATGCCATGAAAAAAGAGACTCAG
Source organism: Dinomys branickii (assembly GCA_004027595.1). Classification (NCBI taxonomy): domain Eukaryota; kingdom Metazoa; phylum Chordata; class Mammalia; order Rodentia; family Dinomyidae; genus Dinomys; species Dinomys branickii. The sequence goes on along the minus strand of PVLD010012150.1, from coordinate 25,769 downwards.
AAGGCCCCACGACATCACTATTGTCTGAACAGTAAACCTGCTCTTCTGTCAGGATGGCATGAAAGTGGTACTTCAAGTTGTGAGAATGACATTATAATCATAGTCATTAAAAAAAAAAAGCCTGAAGTGACTGCATGAAACTCAGAGACCACAATGCCAAGTTTTATTAAATCAAGTGTTCAAAATCTAAAATTATAGCAAGCCTATTGCAGCACCTAGACATAAAAATATCCAGTGTTTCTGAGCTCATTCCAGAATTCTGTGCTTTTAAATGATTGGTTTGCATTTAAAGAACAAGCATATTTCTCTAAATTGTTTATTTTGTTTTAATGAGTTTTAAAGTGCAATACTACCTACTACATAAAAACTACAATGTGGAACAGTAGCACTCTTAAGTTAGGAGTGACAAATCCGAGAAAGCCTCTACAACTTGGCTTCCATATCTCTGAATTGGTATTTCAATGACAGATGTTTGTTGCGGCAAAAACCTCTGTCAGAACAAAATTAGGTGATCTATCATTTTAAGATATGGTCTTCATATACTGTTTACTCGAAGATATCACTTGCCTCAAGCCAATTTTGACCAAGAACATTTTGTGATATGGAAGTGATTTGTATATCATCATTTTTGTGATAAATGTAGCTCTTGAACACAAAATAACCCACCATTCCACAGTATTACAGTTAAAACTCCTATACCAGTAAATCTGTACTAGCTTTTATTACTACTAAGATACTGGGTCTGGACTCCAGGAGGGTGTTTTTTGTTTTTTGGGTTTTTTTTTTCTCCCTTGAATAAGGTTGCCACTTGCCTGCCTTTCAACTGGGGGATAAAATTTTTAACCTACTCTTGGGCCACCTTAACCTCCTTTTTCCTTGGTTCTGAATTTTCTTGTGGAGCCTGTTCTTTCTTGGGGGTGTCCCATGGCCCTGAATGTTCAGTGGTACTTGCCAAGCTACCCACTGCTTTCTGGCAGACATTCATCTCAGCCAACAGCATCACTGGCTACTCAGAGATGTCCATCCTCCTGGGTCTGTGATAAGGATGTGACAGGGTATGGCAGTGGCTGGAAGCAGTCATTGTTGTCTTGGGACAAACAATGCCCCTCCAAGTAGGCATCCATATTCCCAGGTGGTCATGAAAGCTGGAAGCACGAGGTCACATAATCAGAGGTAGCCAGCCATGTCCACATGTATAGATTGGAAGAAGGGTGGTGCTCAACGGGTCAGAGGGGGTTGAGGAACAAAGCAAGGCATTTGGTTCTGATGAAAATGGTTCTGATGACCCTTTCCCACATTTCTACAACTGAAACACTCCACACATATGATGCTTACAGAGGAAGGAATCTAAACATAAAGAATGCGAATGTGATTCAGCAATGCTTGCGGTTACACATTGCCTTTTAAGCAGCAAAATGACATGTTCTGAGCATTAATCACCAATATTGACTGACTCCTCACTGCCTACTCAGTGAGGCTATTCCAAACTCCTGCCATAGTCTCGCTCCAGCTACAAGTCTCCATGAAGGCCAATGCTTCCCAGCTCTCCTGCAAACTGCAAAGGGAAACTGCAAAGGCCATGGAGTCCCACTGAATAACACTGATTTTCTGGGCTTACGAGAGAGCAAAGATTGTTCCATTGCACCTGAACCCCAGTCAGCCTTCATCAGGACTGGACAATGTAGCAACTCAGCAACCCAAAAGTCCTGACAGTACTTCAGCACAAAGATGAAGAGATCCTTGAAGGAATTAAGTCACCTCTGGAGAGCTTAAACTGAAGCCAACTGGAACAGTCACCTCTGGAGAGCTTAAACTGAAGCCAACTGGAGCAACAGAAATAAAACCAGACACTTCCAAATCTTTAAGGAACTCACTTTATATACTAAGAACATTCCTAACAATGCTTCCCTTTCTTGTAGCAGTTTACAGTTACTAAACTAGTATTTTAGTTGTGCACACACCACCTTTTACTCACCTTTATAAGACCATAGTGGCTACAAGTACATTACTTCCATCTCATGGGTGGGGACGGAAGGTGTAGAACTATGAGTCATGTGGAGAGCTGTACATTAAGTGATTTTAATCCTGCTGTGCAGAATCTAGATCCAGGCCATCCCTAGCTACTCACCCATCAGCATGTACAGAACACTACCATGTGCTAGAAAACTAGCCCCACTTCCCAAAGACCTAATTTGTCCACTTCTATAAGTGGACAAATCTAAACAGCCTGTTTCTCAAGACCTAGAAATTCTAAAACACAATGAGTTTCTCTTGCCTTATGTATGCCACACCTATGACAATCTCAAGACCCACCATACTGAGGTATAAGGTACACAAAGGCACAGCGATAATCCTTACCATTATCCTTTCGCATTTTCAAATTGAGCATGAATACAGAATCACCAGTAGGACACATTAATATACACATGTGTGTGGAATCTGATACATGTACATTGGCCTGTAAAAAACTTGGGGCTCTGAAAGAAGAAAGAGGACTGGTCTTTGCACTTACAGAATTCACAGCTGGCCAACTTGTGTGCATCAGTTGAGAAGTTACAGTTATAGGTGAGGATGACTGGGATCACTCCCATATGTAGTAAGGTGCTGGATGGTCCAAATGACAGTTTTCACATGCTCACAGTGAGAGCTGCCTACTGGCTGAGCCTGTCTCCCCACCTGTTCTCTCATTCTCAAGGGAGCTGGCACAGGCTTCATGCAAAAGTCTCAGAAATGCAAAGTGCAATCTGCAAAGTTCTTTGAAGCCCAGGTTCAACATCCTCTAATGTCACTTCTGTTAAGTTCTACTGTCTTAGTCCCTCTTCTCATTGCTGGAACAAAATACCTTCCACTCACAACTTAAAGGAGAAAAGATTTATGTATTTAGGCTCATAGTTTGTATAGGTTTCAGTCCATAGTTAGCTGGCTCCAAGCAAAGCAGCATGGCAGAGGGGCATAGCAGAGAAGAAGCAGCTTATGGTGTGACAGCAGAAAACAAAGAGAGACCATGGGGGTGGAGGAAGATACACCCTTCCAGACCACACCCACAGTGACCCATCTTCTCCAACCAGGCTTGGGGGATGAATGAATAAATTCCATCTCTTGATGAGATACACAAAAGAGAGACAACAAATGGTCCCGCAAACTGCCATCTTTGGGCAGTTCTACTCACAAGGCTGACCGATGGCTGATGTCTGGCGGCTTTGCCTTTGGCCAGGTCCTACCATTCCCTGACAAGTGTAGACTAAGATGCTTGTACCAGCTGTGTGGTTTATGCTAGACATCTGCTTTTCTCCTGGGGATCTGAACTGTGCTATGTGCTATGCAGAGGGTACTTATGTGACCGCCCCAATAAAAACCTTGGACACTGAGACTCTAAAGCACTGAAGATAAGCAATGCTCTGCATGTTTTGCTGCACCTAGCTGCTGAAGGAATTAAGTGTATTCGTGGAGGGGACTTGAGAAGCTCATAACTGCTTCCCTTGCACTTTGCCCCCATGCACGTTTTCCCTTTCCTGACTTGTTTTTATATTATTTTGTTTTAATTAACCACAACTATTGGTATGACTACGTACTGAGTTCTGTGAGTCACTGAATTTGGAGACGGTCTTGGGACAACCCCCAACAGAGGCATGGCAAAAGGGGTGCAAGGGGTGCATGCACAGAAGGAGGGGGGGTTCCATGGCCTCCAAAAAGGGTCAGTGAAGCCCAAGCTATACTGGAGCTCAGATCTGTGGTTGCAGACTGCCTGGGGCCTGACACTGATCATGGAACCCATGTAGATGGCTAGGGTCAATTTAACCTCAATACACCTGGGCTCAAAATCTAAGGGAAAAGCACCAGGCACTCTAGAGGCTCAGAGTCTTCTGGGTGGTGAAATGTCAATGCTCTGCCCACAACAATCACCTAAAAATTTCAGGATCTTACATTAGAAATGTAATACCACCAGGAGATGGAGACACACAGGGCTTATTTTTACACACTATGTTTAATACTCTAAGGCTATAGCAAAAGTGCACAGTCTGAGTCAGAATTTATATCACACGTTACATGTGGCACCTGATACAGGTACCTGCATACACACTGTGTAATTAGCAATGTGTCTGCCACATCCAAAGATATAAGAAATCATGGCTGGGCCTAACAACTTCAAAATTTCAATATTTTACAATCATTTTGAATATATATTTTCTCTCAGCCACAAGACATGAACAGTTGAAACATACAGTAGTATATTCATCATTCAACAAGATATATTACAACACTCATCAAAAAGGCTGAGGGGTCCACACACCAATATTACATTTTTCTAATATCTATTGCATATTATTCAAAGTGATGCTTTCATAGCCTTGTAGATCAGTTCAGAGGGTAGACTGTGTCTTTCACTATTTTTTTACTGTCTTCTACCTGTCAGTAGCTCAAGGTACCTATAATTCTTTAAATTCCACATCTAGGAGAAAATTATACGACATTGTGCAACAGCTCCCCATCATTCTGTTGCTGATTATTGCCCTGAAAGAGTTCTGGTGTTGCGCTGGGCTTAACAGAAATTCACATGCAAGGGACCACGTGTCCATTCTGTCATACTCCAACAAACCCCTTTGTAATTTCTGAGCACATAGGCCTATCTAGAAGATGTCTGCTCATCTACATAAGGTGCATAGTATTACAAGTTGTCTTGGAAAAGGCCCACCTTTCTTTATGGAGGTTCTAGGCACCTGGGCAAAAGAGGAGGCAGTGTTCAGAGGAGTCCAAGCCTGAATATGAGACCTGTCCTCTAGCATCATGCTGGGGAAGAGATATGAAGGCAACAGCCACAAACAGGGATTGGGGAGACTGGCCAAGACTAGACTACATGATCCAGGAACCCCAGCTCAATCACAGATCTGCACCAGGATCATGTATGTCCATGGAGGAGGGCATCTAAGGCACTCCACCTCCAGAAAAGTTGGGCATGGTGAGGGATGAGAAGAAAAGGAAATACCCTAGGAAGGAGCTGTTGAGAACACTGGAAACACCAGACAAGGCTGTTGGGTCAAATGTTCCCCTAATTCTGCATATGGCAAGGCCTCTTCTGTATCTACCCATGGTCCATTCTACAATGCCAATAAGTGCTAAGCCTACCTTATATGCTCTTTCACTATCTCTGGCCATTTCCAAATACAAAAGGCAAGAGGCACAACAAAAATAGACAAACGGTCCAAACCGCTCCTTCCCCTGGACACACAGCAGGGAAACACAGGGTGGTAAAGTCCTCAGTGACTGGGCATTTCAACCATTAGAACAGTCTACTCCTAACAGCACAAGGACAATTCATCCTCATAACAATCAGTCTAAAGCCCTGTAAGAACCAGAAGGGGCCTGTGAATCACAGACTCCATTATGTTCTGGGCAATTCTAAAGTTAGGTATATTTATTGTACTGCAGTACTTCAAAAATTAGCAATTCATGAACGGCAGAAATCCTCCCTCTCCACTAGCACCCTCGATGTCTGACCTTGCTTAGAGCAAGAAAGTAAGGCCTGACAGGAAAGAAGGATTCTGGATACTAACATAATAGCCAATCTATTATTTTTTTAAAATTAACTTGTATAATAAAATTTGTAATTTGAAAAATGACCTCCTAGAGTAGTAAAGGAGAATTTTTCATACATAAATGAGATAAAATCCCAAAGAGAAGTGAATGCAAGAGACTAAAGTGGTACTGAGGACACAACACAGATAGGAAGCACTGCACCCTCTAGAGAAACCACTGAGGTTTCTGTCTCCGCAGTCTTGAACACGACTAGCCCCCGATGCTGCCACTCATCTTGGCATCTCAGGTGCCTGGACCACACATCACACATGGTGAGAACTCAAGTAGTTGCAGAAGCAACAGATTCACACCAAGTACAGCTTCTGCTCCTCCAACAGTGTGTAGATTTAGATTTATCCCAACTTTCTTAGACTCTAGGCCCAGTGTTGCCCCCTTGCCTGGCCAGAGCAAGGCTTTTATCTGCCCTGAGAAAAGCAAGGGCCTACAACTAATGCCAGAAAAATTAACACCCACTTTGGCTGCACCATGCAACTGGTTTGAAGATTTGGAAGTTTACGTCTGTCACAAAAATACCTATCACATTTATTGTCATTATCCCAGGAAGTTCTCATTGGTAGTTGTCCTGTGGCAATAAACCACATAATCAAAAGCAGGGTGCAGAATCCCATCATCACCAGGTGGGATATTCATAATCAAATGCTGTGAGAAAGCCAGAGTGGGTGAGGTGCCAGTGTAAAGCAAGCTGGGCTTGAACAACATTCCCTAACAAATAGCATTACGTGGAAATTTTAAAAAATGGTATATCAAGAGACTCCCCAGATGCTTAAAAGTTAAGCTATAGGGTTCAGAGGGGAATGGTGACAGAGTGTTTTGAAGGATTTTGGTCATGAACAGTATATAATTTTTTACAACAAGTCTTGCTCCAGTCATAAAGTACTTTATTTGCCCATACCATTGCCTGTCAGAACGCAGCTGCCTCCACTACAGCCCAGTGCTACTCGTACATGGCCTGCCAGCCTCTTATCTGCAGGCCAAGCTGCTCCTAGAAGGTGTGGTACCCTTTTAAATTTTGTTGGAGGGCCCATACTATACAGCTCATTACAAGTGTTCCTAACTCTTAGACAATGACTCCATGGAGTCCACAATGTGGCTAATGAAGTATAAAGCTGTAACAACAAATCATTTACAAGTTCTGGGTGCTGTATTTCCCAAGCAGGAAATTTTTAATCATAAGCAAATGTAATCATTTATGTTAAGCAACCCATGGACCTGGTCAATGTAGCACAAACAGCCATTAAGCAAAAATTACGACAATAAAGAAAGAGAATGATAACATTGCAGACATAGCAGTTTATGCAATTTGTAGACTCCAGTAAACTTTATCTTGGTAAAAAGAAACAGAACTCTTCTTGTGCATAATTCTGTGGTTGAGAGTTGGCTCCATGTCTTCAAAGATAATGATAACTTCAGCCATCAGATAGCAGACAAGATACCACCTTAACACTTTATAACGTTATTAGAAAGGTAATGTGTGGCACTTGGTAAATCCTTTGACTTCACTGTACTTTTGCCTCTGAAGAACAGTAACTACAGTAAAGTGTTGGGGACAAAGAATGGAGTGTATAGGGGCCATGAAGGACCCTCACCAGGGGTCTAAGGCAGATGAAGCCCTGCCAGCGATGCAAGAATAGCCAGTAGCTGCCACGCCCTCTTTTCCCCAACCTGCACCCTGTCTGGCCTCAGGCACTGTCAGCAATGTCCAAAGTAATGCCAAAGGTCATCTCATTATGACACAGCCTGCCCATCACTTTTATTGCATAGTAAGCAGTGACACACTAAGAAAATTAGATGCCATGAGATCAGTCAGTGGGAGAATCACTGTGTGAGACTCCAGAACCTCAGACAGCGTCAGAGGCACTTGTTTACAGGACAGCTTCTCTGTCCCCACATGAGGAAAGGCACCATGGCACATTCCCACGGCTGCCCTTCTGATAGAACCCTGCCAGTGGGACCCAGTGAGCAAATATATTCTTTACAGAAATCAGTTTTAGAGAAACTATCTGAAAAGATCTCCTGAGAAACACTGACTCGGTAATTCTATGCTTATCTCATATTTAAATGCTTTCAACGAAATTCAGAAGCAGTCACAAAGACAAAGGAAATCCAGAAACAGACTTTCGCCTCAACAATATTGTGCTTTAATGGCTGAATGAAAATAATCTGTCAACAGGCCACAATAAAAGATGTTCAACTGATGAATGTGTCACTGGCTAACTGCTAAATAATTTATGTATTTGTATTGAACTTTAACACTGAATTGGCAGGACACATAAAATACTCAAATAATTTAATGTGAGAGTTTGACTAAGCTCTACATGCACAGTAGGCACTCGGACACTCCAACAAATACAGAAAGAACAGAGAATAGGTTATGGCTTATTTTACAGAGTAACATCAAAATGCGTAACAATTGAGCCATTAATAGAGTACAAAAGAGACTAAAGAAAGAGCTATCAATATTTTTACAGACAATAAGAAATAGAGGGTATCTACTTGTCCACCTGGAAAGCCAGCATCACCTTGAGGACAGCTGGGTAGGAGTCAGCCAGCCGCACCCAGAATGTCTCCACAATAATGTACCTGTGAAACTAACAGGTGTTTTTCCTTTTTCAAAATAGGAATGCGCAATTCCTAAGATTCCTATTTCAAATGCACACCTTCAGATTGCAAAAGTGAAGAAATTCCTTGAATTATCTCAACACATATTTAAATAATTCTTGTTTTTATATAAAAACTTGCACGTCAGGCCCTGAAACTTTACCTTGCAAGGTTCACTGGCATTGGTCAAGAACACCCTGAACTCTCCTATCAGAATGATTAATGAAGGCACCTTTTTCACAGAATGTCAGACTTTGCCTTTTTAACAACTGACCTTTCATAGAATACTACTGAACTCATAATTCCACTTTTGTTCAGTTTCTTATTAGTGGAGTTAAAATTAATACTTATGGGAATGATGGTAAGGTGATGCACAGTAAATCTTCGAGCACATCAACCTTCCATGCTGACGGTCCAAGGAATAGCACCTGCATTTGTCTACTTGTGGGGCTTAAGTATGTGGTAAAAGTGTGTCCTTTCAAAAGATAGATTAGGGCAGTCTGAAGACCTTTTTTTTTGAGAACAAAGATGTGTATTTTTAAAAAGACTTTAAAAGTTTGTAGGTTGTTTTAAAAGGACTTAATAAAATTGCTAATTTCAATCATAAATTTAGAAGAATTTACTCTTACTCATTTTTCTGAAACATTCCTGATGACTAAGATGATATATGGCACAACATACTCTGCAGCCCACATTCATCTCTGAGGAGTGACAATTTAATAACCCATCAAGGCAACACAATACGCCAAAACCACTTACCTTACAGTGGGATCACATGGAAAGGAAAAAAAAGATCAGCTACTAATACTGCAAGAAATCGCCCCTAAAATAGTAAAAAATGGTTGGGAAATGGAGCTAGAACAGGGCTTTCTTCTAATTATCACTGGGAATAGCAAATTACTTAAGGACTCAATTTTTTCACCACACCAGCCATTTCCATACCCAGACATACCTAATTTCTATGAATCCCTTAAGGGCCCAAACTAGTTTTAGCTTCAAAGATCTTATGGGATTGCAGGGCAAGGTAAGAAGGCTACAGTGCATTCAATTATTCATTCTTATTAAATATTTGAAAGAAGTCATTCTGAATAACTATTGGAAATATAGTATACAAGTATAAGTGTGTGGTCTAAGTTCACCCACCATGTCATTATTCAAATCACCCTTGTTGCTAATAAAGTCATTTACCTAAGGAAGGTTCAAATTTCAGGCAAATAAGATAACACCACAGGAGAAACAAAGAAGCTAACACACAGGCCCATACCTCATTCCAATGAGCACCCAGGAGATGCAAATATTCCAGAGAATTGGGGTACTGCCTCACTGCTGCGTAAAACACCTTAGAAGACCATGTACTGTACTGCTTATCTGCATCCCAAATGTCAGATATGGTAATGGATGCCTCCATCATTACAGGAGTGAAATGTGAGCATACAGTACCCTCATAGCAGACTAGAGGACCAGAGATCTAAATGGAAAATAAGAGAAAGTGGAAAGAAAAAATTGCAAAAATGATCTGACACACTTTGTGAAAACTCCTAAGTCAACTACATTTTCAGAAAAGAACAAAAGTAGGACCGTAAGACTCAGGGTCAAGCAGAGACACACTGGAGCTGCTCCTTGGGTATGTTGCAGGGCAGCAATAACAGAAAAGTCACAGAAGATTGTCACAATAACTGACAGAGCGGCAACACGATTTTCAATCTTGAGAAAGGAGCATCAAGGAGAGGAAAAGCGATCACTTCCATTTTAAAAGGGAAAAACGGGAAATTAGCTGACTCGGGGAAAAACGGCACTTCTGCACCAGGCATCTGGCCCGGGACACCAGGACGCCAGAAAGCCGGCAAGGACAGGGCCACCCTCAGTACACCTCGTAATAGACACACACATCTTGGAGAAAGGCCATAAAATATTGATATTCCTCACTTCTGCAAAGAAAACAACAAATTCATGAAGGAAAAACACCCACAAATCTTCCCATTTGCATTCCATAACGTTTCCATTAAGCTTGTGCCTCTTTGACTACTGGATTTACTCAAATGGGCAGTATTTCAATAAGGATTTCCTAGAAAAGGCCACTTTCAATTCATTGCAGCCTATTAACCAAGGTGTTATCATTTATATTGGCCATTTATCAACAAAGGATAAGCTTTTGATTTTAAAAATATGCCAGAGTTCGGTCCTGAAAATGCCCCTACCACATCCATGCCTACACTGGCTCCTGTGCCTGGGATGTATGCAGAGGGAGGCATGAAGCCCTGCCAAAATGGGTGCAAGTGCACTCTCGGGGCCTGTGGTTCACACTGAATATACCAATCTACCATCATGAGCATTATCTGTACACTAGTATTTAGAATATGTGCTGTTTTAAATAACTATTAGTTCCATCCTTCTGAAAACTTGAGAACAAATGCAGGCATCCCTACTCACCAAATGTAATGATTCAGTTCAGAAAATGTGTTGTAGAGCAAAGTTTCAAATTAAAGAGACTTTTATCCCATTATTATAATTTGGAAAAATTATGATGGGTTTCTACTTTATTTTACAACCCGAAATAACTTCCTCAATCATCAGTAAACCGTTTAACAAACACCTATGTAAAAATTCAAAGACTCGTGTATAATTTGAATCATTTGAAACACCAATTACCTAATTAACATTTACTAAACTCATTAATTACATTTTTCTGTACTTCTCAAGGTTACAGAATGATACTGGAGGTAAATTACAATTTCTCCTGAAACAAACAGCAACATAAAGTACCAGCTTAAAGATCCTAATGATATCATCAAAATTTGACCCATGCCCCTGGTAGAGGCAGACCAGAAGATTCAAGAAGGGTTAAATCATCGGGAAAAGGCGAGGCAGTGGCAAAGGAAAAGCCCCAGCAGTTTGCTCAAGGAGACTGTGTGACAGAATATGACTGGGAGAAGAGTAGAGATACAAACACACTCTGCACCTGAGGGCCTGTCTGGAGCTATCTCCACTGGCTTACTTACACAGCAGGCTTTCTAGCAGGAAGCTAAGGTGCGGGGTAAAATGTTTAGGAATCTGTCATTTTGTGAGGATAATGAGGACTTAGGGGTTTCTGCACAACAGATCTCTTGATTTCAAGGACCTTAGGTTAATAAGGACACAGAGACTGCATAACAACAAGCCCATGAATAATGACAGATGGAAATGAAGGGTTCCATGAGAAAGTGAAGGTGTATGTATAAATAAAGAGCAAAATAAAAGAGATAACAGAAAGAATAAAGATAGATGTTTTCAAATAGGGAGGGGACTAAGAGGCAGAGGGAAAAGACAAGGACGAGAAAGGGGTAAAAAGAGAATTGAGATGTGTTATGCCATGTACCAACTCCCCACAGGAATGTGAGCATTAGGCACTAGTAAAAAATAAAAAATTGACAGGAAAAAAAAGAAAAGAAAAGAAAATAGAAGTAAAAGCTAGAAAAAAGTGGTTGCATACCAAAAACAGTGAAGATTATTCAAAACAAACATTGCTTATCAAAGACAGTTTGTTATTACTACTGAGTCTAGTTTAAAATTGGATGCCTCCTCAAGAATCTCCCCATAATTTCTTGTATCTCGAGGCCCATTCTGACTTTATCAGCAATGGTAGTACCCAAGAAATTACATGGGTGCAACCATCGTGGATATGGGAGGTCTGAAACCAAGGTGTCATGACTGGTTCTTCCTGAGGCCTCTCTTCCTGGCTGATGGACTCATTTCACTGTGTTGTCTTCACAGGCCGTTCCTCTGTGTGTCTATGTCCCAGTCATATCGTTTCACGGCCCAGCTCAGTCACCTCTTTGAAAGAGCCTGTCTTCAAATATAGTCACATGCTGGAGTCCTAAGGGTTAGGACTTCAACACAGGAAAAGGAAGGGGTTACAACTTGCCTGACAATAAATGCTTATACATGTTTTAATAGTCAACTGCTGTTTCTGAGGAGGCAGGTCTCTAGTAGAGTCCCTCAAGAGCCCTTGGAGGGGGAAGGTCCGTGCTCTGAAAAGGTCCCCGCTCTTCATATAACTGTTCTGAGAAGGTCCAGCTACCAGGAAGCTCTTGTCACCCCAGAAAGATTCTTTCTGGCTTTACAGATTCCAATAAGAGCCATAAACATCAAAGGAAGACCTTGCCGGACTCACAGCTTAGCTTAAATAAACTCCTGGGTTTAACGCTGTTTTCTACCTTCAACTTCCATAACCACGTTATTCTTATGATGAGCACATACATTCTGATCCCCCAACCCTTCACTTACTGTCTTTTAGAAGATCTCCTAACCAATCCCTGGACAAGGCACTGGGATGGGTCCTCAGGCACCAGTACTATTAACAGCAGGGCAGACAGGCTTCTGACCTCTAGGAACTTATGAGACCAGAAACATGACACACAAAAGGTGATCAGCATGAGCTGTGACAGGATAGAACAAGCTCAAAGTGTCAGAGGAACTCAGACAAAGGATACTGAAGTAAGCTTGGTATACAAAATATTTCTTCCCAAAGAGGAAGCTATCTGATGATCTACTGATGAAATATGTGCATATCCAGTGTCAGGGTATAGAGCAGGGTATGTCCAGGTGGAGCACCCAGTAGCCATGTGAGCACCCAGAAGCTAGCTGAGAAAGTCATAACAACAGCTATCATTTGTGATAGGTGGACATTATTCTCAGAACACATTAATTCCAACAATCCTGTGTAGTAGATACTGTTCTGATCCCAGATGCCCAGGAAAATTGAGGCATGGTGCAGTCAAGTGATTTGCCAAAGTATAGCTGTGAGATGGCAGAGTGAGAAGTCAGCCCCAGTGACGGTGTCCCAGGGCACAAACTGGAGGCTAGAAAAACACAGAGATGATGCTTCCTGGTCTTCAGTGCAAAGTAACATTTGATTTCAGAAGGGCAGTAAAGAAAGGGTGTCCCTAGTGTGAAAGATAGAGGCAGGGGCTAGAAAGAAACCATGTTAAGAAAACAGTTCCTGAGGCTCAAAAAAAGTCCATCAAAGACATTCACTGCATCCCAATAATAGCAAGAGAACCACAAAAACTATTCACAAAGGCAGAAAAAGTTAAAAGTAAGGCACAAGCATGCAAAATAGGCCTTTAAACAGATCTTTAAAAACTCATGCCTCAAGAAATATCTAACAAAAACATTCATCATACAAGGTTATTAAAAAGTAGAATTCAAAATTGATTTTAAATGTGTTGATTAAAAAAACTAGAAAGAATTATACTAAAAAGTTATCTTGTGGTTAACAGAATTATAAGTATTCATTTCCTCTATATTTGCTTCTGTTTACTAAAATAAAAATACACTGCACAGATGACAATATTATTGTTCATGACTTGAAGGTTGCCTTTAGCTGGGACTGATATGATGAGGGTAAATATGAGATCATAGAACAAATATTCATAGGAAAGTCAGTTAGTGGCAGCGTACCAATGACTTAGATCTTTCCACCTTTCTTACAAGAAACAAGACGCTTTTCAGACCCAGCTCCATCCTCCTCATGGTCACAAAACTGCCCCAGCTCTAGAAATCACATCTTCATATAACTGTGTCCAAAGAATTGGAAGAACAGGCACCATTTTCCTCTTACTGCTCTTTTTATTAGAAAAAAAGTGTTTTCTAGGAGCAAGCCCTCAGGTCTATGCTTCTCTGCAGCAAGTCTGGGAAAGCCAGTTCCCATGTTTTGCTTCTCTGATCAAGGGTAGGATATGGAATAGAGGTGGTCTCTACCCTGGGCAACCTTCCCTAGTGCTAAGTCCAAAGCCACTGGATCATTCTGTTGTGTACAGCAAGCCTAGCCCTCTGCAATCATGGGTTCTGTATCTGTGTATTCAACCAATCATGGATTAAAAATACTATAAAATCTTCCTCATCATTTTTCCTTAAGACAGTATAATAGCTATTTATACAGCACTTCAATATATTATGTACTGTAAATCATCTGAAGATGATTTAGTGTGTGAAAATGTGCACAGGTTATATGCAAATACTACAGTGCTTCATATAAAGGACTTGAGCATCCACAAGGGACATCCTCTAACTAATATCCAGGGAAACCAAGGAATGGCTGTATAGTAAGTTCCCAACTTACTAGCATTTGAGTTGTGAACTTCCAGATACAAATAGACCTCACATTAGGAACATGCATAGGTAAGAACAAATCAAGGAAGTAGTTCACCCATCTGCTGGACACTGTCAGATGCTACTGTGTGCTTACTGTATAGTGCACTAGTGTATACTAGTACAGTGCAATTAGGGACTTACTGTATTTTGTGTTTAGTTTTTTTATGCTTTACATTGTATGTTTATGTCAAAGGTGTATCAGATTAACTTTGCTGGACTTACAAACAAATCCAGCTTATGAATACATTCTCCCTGAACAGAACTGGTTTGTAAGTCAGGGACTTACTCTATTTGTTGCTCTCATTGTGCTTCCTATATGCAGACTTACTGACATTTCTGTCTCCTCTAACAAAGGGGGACAGGATCATGGCTTTTCATCAGCCTAACCCCAGGCTACCTCAGACTGGATGCTGGAGAGCTCAATTAGTGTCTGCCAAACTGAGCTGGAAGTTTAATTCACTCCTATGATGAACTTATTCTACAAATGGGTACCATATGCCCAGCGAGTCCACAGATTTCTACCCCTGGGTAAGCAGGCAAGATAACCACCATTCATCCATTATTAAGGCCTTAGGCACCAGTCAGGACAGATGTCACCAAGCTGGAAGGTGCCTGTGACAAGGAGGACTGCAGCTTCTCAAGGTCTTCTTTACTAGCCAGTCCCTCTACCTCACACAGGAAAACAACAGTAACTCAGAAATCTGGCTGTGAAAATGATGTACTTATCTGACTTCACTCCAACATGCTGTAACATTACTAATGTTAATAATTTTAGTTCTAGAAACTCTACCAGCCTCCCAAAGAAAGAGTCCTAAACCCCAAATATCAGACGATATTAAACTGAGGAATGATCTACTGATGCAAATCATTAAATCTATTTGCATCTGCTTACTGAACCCTATCACAGAAATTAAACGACATGCAGTGGGAAGAGCTGGCTGTGCATGGTTAAGAGGAGACATCTTGGAGGATCCTAGCTCTATGTCATTAACTTCTCCACTTCCCCTCATTAACAAGTAAAATGTTTTTACTGCTTGAAAAGTTTTAATAAATAGAAAAAAGCAGGGTGGCTGACATAGTTTTTAATGTAATATACAAGAGCTTTTAATATTTTTACATACATTAATGAAAAAGCTAGGAGCAATGCTAAAAGGTTACACACATGTGGAAAAGCAAAAATAATTACCTACAGAGAAGGGCTCTGGGTGTTTTCTACCTCTATGCTTTGGATTTTAGCTTCTGTATGATTTTAGTGGCTGCATAGAGGAATAATAGCTGGCAGTTCTACCCTGGCAGACTCCCCACGGACCCAGGATCCAACAGTCTAGGAAACCTGGCAAAGCAGTTTCTATATAGCAAGCACCATGATTCCCCGTAACTGGGGACACTATACCAGATACCCAGAATTTTCCACTAAGACAAGACAATGAAATGACTCAAGTACAGACAGACACAAAGTATTTGACATATTTCTCTAGTGGAAAGACATACTTACATGATCACACACTTAACTTGCTAAAGGCTTACCCAAATTTTACCCAGAATCATAGTCCCAACACCTCATAAAGATATTTTGGTCAACAATGGACCGTGTACATGATAGTAGCCGATTTTAATGGAGCTAAACAATTCATATTGCCTAGTATTTTTACTGTACCTTTTCTATGTTTAGATACACAAATACATAACATTGTGTTACAAGTGTATACAGTATTCAGTATAGCTACATACCCCTCCAGGTTTACAGCCTCAGAGCCCTGGGCTGGACCACAGAGCCTAGTAAATAACCTGGGTATACACATGCTGTATGATACATGCAAGTACACCCAGGGTCTTAGTTACTTTTCTCCTTACTGAGACAAAGTATGCAACACCCAAAGTTAAACACAGAAAGGTTTATTTAGCTCATACTTTGTAGAGGTTGCACTCGATAATCAGCTGGCTCCAAGGCAGGGTGGCACATGGCAGAGGGGCAGCTGTTCATAGCAGCAGCAGACAGCAAAAGCAAGAGAAATTGAGACAAGCCTTTTTCTGTCCCTTATATTGCATCCAGTCTACTGGGATTAAGGCAGTAGCAAGTCAATCAATAGACTGATCCAGCAACCCCCTACCCTTAATCCTAGCACCCTTAATCCCAGCATTGCACTACAAATTAATTACACACTAGATTCAGCCACCTCTGAAAAATCCCTATGACTACATGAGACTTTGGGGGGATATCTAGACCAGACTGTAACCTTCAGTAACAAAATCACTAACAGCTCATTTCCCAGAATATGTCTCTATTATTAAGTCATGTGACTGTCTGATTATCAGTACATGCTGAAAATAAAAGATTCATATCTTTACCTTTCTGGTGCATCTCACCTCTCTTTAGCGTACCCTCATCCTCATGGAGGAGTTAGGCTCCTTGAAACCTTCCTCTGTTTGAACTTGCTTCCATAGATGTTTACCAGACTGGCAGCACAGTAACAGTGCACCTCAGCAGCTGGCTAGAGCCTCTGATCTTGCTGACATTAGGCATGCAAGTGTGGCCAGGTAGGCCTGAGGGTACAGGTTTGTACCTCACCTGGTCTTTCAGACTTTCCAACTGTTCGGGTACAGTCTCATCATGGTAATGGCAGAGGTCACTGCAGCCTCTACATGGTGTGCACTCTTAGTACTCCCAGCCAAACATCACAGGCCAGGTGACTCAGGAGAGGGAACTCTGCCATGTGAGATCATTGCTCCTGCCCTGGATGTACCATCTCTATCTCCTATTTGTGGCTCCTACAGTTCAGACCCAGGCTTTCCTCTCCAGCAACCTTTGAAATCTCATTAATTGAAAAACAGTTGCCTTTCTTCAGGTGCCTCGCTACTGACAGTACAGTTTACACATATTCTGATCTTCTTCTGTATGCAGATACCTCCTCCCACATTATACAGAACTTCATACTCCTTCAAAATTCTTTCCCATCTATCTACCAAATCTCACCACAAAGGTGGCATCTGCCTTGCAACCCTGTGTTTCTAATGGGAAAGGAAAGGACCACTATCCTACCCACACCTGCTTCACACCTCAGGGAAGGAAGTGCCATGAGGAACATCTTCCTTCTGAGCCAGACAGTCTGTTAGCATCTGCAGAAGGATTCATCAGGTATTTTCTTAACATGGCGAAACCCAGCAAAAACTGGGTGAGCATAAAGACAGAAAGAGTGGGGGTTGGCAAGGTGTTCCTGTGTAAGGGGGACAACATTTCAGTTTGGAAAGACGAAAAAGGTTCTTGAGATAAATAATGCACAACAGCGTGAATGTATTTAATACTCCTGAACAACACACTTAAAATTGCTAGAAGTTTTATATTGATTTTACCACACAAAAAAAGGTCAAAACAGTTCTGATTATACAACTACAGAGAGTAATCTGTTCCTCTTCCCATACTACACCTGTGTAACTGCACTGTTCTGAGTAGCCATCCACTGGAATCGTCAATGGGCCAGCTGCTTTATCTATACTACAGTGTAACAACTTCTAACTGATACCTCTGCTTCAATCTATCAGGTACACAAACCAAAAATAAATTTTCTAAAGAGCGTATTATACATATTTTAGTTCGGTCCATTCAAACAATCCCCCTAAGTGGCACATGCCCTTAATAAGGATTTCCTCTCAGGTTTCTCAGTGACTGCAATTCCTTTAAATATAATCACCAAAGTCCTACTTTACCAAAACATTTTATCATGGACTGCTTAACCAGCAGAACTGTTCAGGTTTGCAAACATGGGTAGTAACTTCTCATGCAAATGAATTTCCTCAGATATAATTTGTCAAAAGGAGAAAAACAACTATTAATACATCATATACTGAAGTCATGTTACGAGTTTATAACAGATGCAAATGGAGACCCACCTTGAGAATTTTTTTGCTTGTATTTTAAATTCAAGAACTTCATAAATCCCCAATACCTTCCTGGCTCTCAGATATTAAGGCTAAGGATGCAACTATGAAGTTGTTTGTCACCTTCTCCAGAAGGCAATTCACTGTTGACGGCATTATGTCTATGGCATATGGACTTTTAGGCAATAAAAATCTGGGAGCTCTTGAAAACTCAGATGCAAAAAAGCAGAGTACATCACATGATTAATTATCCCTTTAACAAGTGATTCCAGGAGGTGGCCTGATAAAGTTAGGGAAGAAAGGCTGTAGAGCTGAAGAATAAATTAGTTAAATGGGTAAACAAGTCTGAGGGAGAAACCTTGTCCTTATTCTAATACAGTTTATCTGTCAGAAGGAAGCAGTACGGCAATAAGGAGACCGGAGTTACAATAATATCAACACACCAAACAGGTAAAAACATTTGTTTCTTTCCTTCAACATATTTCACATGAATTCTAATAAAACTGAATATGCAAATGAATTCTAATAAAAAGCAACTAGCCATGGCTTACTATGTTAATGATAGTGGTAACTGCATCAAACAGGGCAACCCACAGAGACCAGAGGTCAGGCCCCCCTGTCTTGTGCCCACTACTGGCTTCACTCCCACAGGCTTCTTGGCACCTGGATCCAGAAGAAGCAGCCAGCTTGACCAAAGCTCTGTGCCTCCTCCCACCTGACACACCCCATCCTGTCTTCCAGGAGCACAACAGGCACCCTGATCTCCAGCATGCCTGGCCTGCCTCTCACACCTCCCACAGCTTGGTTCCCCCCCAGGCTGGTGTCTCCTCTAGTTCTCCCCCGATATCACCACTACTTACACCTCTGGCCAGCAGATATAGGAGACCTGAGTGAATGTCAGCTTGGAAAGACTCCCTAGACAACTGGGAATGCCCAGATGCCATCCAGAGGAGCCACTGTCATCAGACAAAAGAGTAGCTGTCCAATTAAACTCAGCAGCTCTGCCTGGAATGCACATAATGACCAAGAAGTGATTTGCCAACTGGGGGTGAGCTCTCCCTGGAGAACTTCTAGGACAGAAGAGCCCCCAGTAGCAATATCTAGGCATAGTTCTTGGCACAATACTCAATGACCTGGGCTTCGGTGTTTTCATCGGACAAGTCAGACTGATCTTGATACTGACATGGTCCCTTAAAGTTCTGACCACCTAGGGGTCAGAGATACATTAAGAATATATTCCATGTATCAGTCAGCATCCACACCATGTGCCTGAGCAACTCATATTACTATCTGGTATAAATAAGTGGCAGTGTTCTCTCAAGCCATGGCCGATACCTGCACAGGAAGCAATGAAAGAGACTCCCAGGGCCCAGCTGGAAGGTGAATCTGTGAGAGGACTGGGGAAGGGGCCATGGCACCTCAACCTCCAGTAGTGCTGGCCAGTCTTCCTTCCCCAAATTCCATCCATCCCCGGGTACCTGTAATCCTGCACATCAGATTCTAATCTCTCACCTCCCAGGCACCACACTCATTTGCATTCATGTCCAGTCTCTTCCTCAAAGCCTGACATGGGTTGAGGCCACCTCCTTATGCACCAGCCTAGCACCTACACCACATGTGCTCCAAACCACTGCCAGTGTGGACAGTGCCAATATTATTCTCAGTAAGAATTTTGTTTACCGGCTGGGGATATAGCTCAGTGGAATAAGCGCTTGCCTAGCAAGCGCAGGGTCCTGAGTTCAATCCCCGGTACCGCAAAAAAAAAAAAAAAAAAAGAATTTTGTTTACCTAGAGAAGAATTAAACACACCAAAAACTTTGAAGGAAATAAGTGGCCCAGTTCTTTTTAATAAAAACGGTGCTTGGTTATACAATAACTCTTCTGAGCAGAACCAGTGAACTGAATGAAATAAAGATAAGAAAGCTCAGTATTTTTCCAGATTATTTTTACAAAGGAAAAAAAATCACTTTTGGGGTGAGGTTACCTTCCAAGTATCTAATAATTCAGAAGAATGAAAAACAATTTCCTCTTCCCTAGGGTAAGTATATGTTTTTCTAGTGGAAGGCATACAAAAGAGGCAGAACAGGCATTTCTAGAATATGCTAATATATGTATATATACATGTTCAAAGACTATATACATGGAACATTCTTCTATTTGAAAAATGAACGAAGTAAATAATCAGCATACTTCAGTTTTTATTTTCCTATTTTAATGGCTTCTCTTAAAAACATGTTTCTCCTCATAACTGCATTCTTCTACATTTGTCTCTATCCATGGTTAGCTGATGGAAAACCTTGGGCTGAAATGTGCACATCCCACACGGCACAGTTTCTTGCTGGAGGGAAACGTGCACAGGGCAATGGGTAAAGGACCTCCCCAGGCATGAAACATCTATCACAGGGAGTGAAGACATGCCTCAACTCTCAAAGCTGTGATCTCAGCCCCATCACTGCCCAGCCCACCTGACCAGACAGCAGGCTCTGAAGACATCTTGCAGATGGAGTAAAAGGCTATTCCACCACTTGAGGGTTTAGAAGCTCTCAGTCAGAGGCCATGAACACTATCCAGGGTCACAAGCAGGGATCTGCAGAGTGACAGCATCATCTAGATGCTCCACCTATGCTGGGCAGGGAGAGAGGGAAGGACAACTATTCTGGCAGAAGGCACAGGAAAAACAAACTTGAAGTAATAACATGGACTCTATCAGGAACAGTCTCAGCAAGAAAACTGTAATTCTCCACACTCAGACTGAGTCTGCACTCTGCCAACAGGTGCTGAAAACTAAGGTAAATGTCAGCTCAGAAGGACCAACGTTCTTCTAAAGAAGTGCTCTGCACCTGCATGTACACGGAGTGAGGCAGTACACATGCCCTCTGAGCCACAAAACACACATGTGCAGTGTGTGCGTGGTGGGCAGGGGAGAAGGGTGTCGCACTGCACTGTTCATAGACAGGTGTACACAGGGCTTCTTGGAGATACTTGTCAACCCAGAGGAGACCTGGTAGAAGCCCTGAGGCAAGCCCCCGCCTCCCAAGGCCTTGAGTCCCAGTTAAGATTTCAGGTCCTCTTAGAAAGTGTGGCCCAATCCAGGAGACTGAAGCAGGCTTGACAGGAGAAGACAGAATTCTCAAACTTAATGAACTATACTTAGGGGGGAGGACACATCATCCTTCCTCTCCCACCACAGTTCCAGCCAGGGGACAGACTGGGCTGCATCCTATAAGGACATCCCCACGGCTCACCACAGGTGAGGCCCATCCTGCTTGTGTTTGATTTGGTTTTACATGGAAATTAAGCCATTTCCACTTCAGACTTGTGGCCAGCAAATACCACACAGCTAGCACCCTAAAGCTAAAGTCAAAGCCCCAAAATAATCAGGTAGAGCATGCTAGGTTTCAAATGTGCCAAGGAAACCTTATTTTCTGGGCTTGAAGAAAACTTCAAGTCAACATTACACACCCCACCATCCCGAGGGAGCAGAGAGCCCAAAGGACACATACCCACCTCTCCCCTCTGCTGGCCTCTGGGACTCTACTCTTGCCCCACTCCCTTCTCCCATCTAGTTTTCTTCAGGCACCTCTGGTGCCTGCCCTTTAAGTTGTCCTTTCACAGCTTTCTTGGATTCTCCTGGGGTACTCTGCTTGAGTTTTTCCCAGTTCCAGTAGAGTGCCACACGGTATCAGCTCCTGGAGCTTCGGCCCACGTCCTCTAAACACACTCTCCTCTGACATGGCCTTCATGCCTGCCAGCTGCCAGGGCCACTGGGTCTACTGCCAAACTATGTCCCATCTCAGCTAGCCCTACCTTTTCTGAGCCTAGGGCTCAGGCCTGTGCCAGGTCCCATCTTGATGAATTCAACAATCTCCATATCCACGCGACAACCCATCTCACAGTCCCCACTGCCTAACTCCTGAGAGGCTCTTGACCTCTCTGTAGGTTGGGCTGCATATTCCTATCTGTATTGTCACTTGTACCCAGCTCCACATTGTCACACAGTCTGTGCCACATGGCAGGGCACTCAAATGTTTAGAAAATGAGTGAATAAAGGACACTTTTAATTGAATTCTAAATTTATCCACTAAAGTTTTTATGACAAAAAGATACACTTCTGTCACTTGATGGAACTAGAAATAAGAATTCTGGATGAATCTGCCTGTCACAAAGCGATGCTTTAGTTCAATTCAAAAATTAAACTAATTTAACCTTCAACTCAACTTAAATTCAAACTGATCACAAGCAAGGGCTATGCTTACATGAGTCTCAAGGAGCTGATCTAATTACTGATCTAGTTTTAAAGGAAATAAATGAGGGCTGGGGATATAGCTCAGTGGAATAAGTGCTTGCCTGGCAAGCACAAGGTCCTGAGTTCAATCCCCAGTACCGCAAAAAAAAATAAATAAATAAATAAAGGAAATAAATGTAACAAACCAAATATAGAGCTTAAACAATATGTATGTTTTTAAAACCCAAAACTTATTCACTAGGCACAGACAGTCTAAATATCAGATAATATTAGATATATGAACAATAAAAAAGCATTCTGGAAAACAAATTCCAAGAAAAATATGAGAAACAGATTAACAGTCTTCCATACCATGGAGCTGTGCTTTACAGGAGGAGAGGGAGACAGAGTCAGGAGCTACTGCCATGGCTCAGAGGAGGGTATCTGAAGACACAGGGCTGTGATGAACCACCTGTCCTGCTCAGGTTCAGCTTTTCCCTGCAGAATGGGCACCTTGTCATCAGACATGCTTTGTGCATTTGTGAATGCCATACAGGGACAGACATAGGATAAATTTCCAAGGATAAATCACTGTATTTCAATTAGTTACACAATAATAAGTCTGGAGCCTGAATTTCCAAACTGGACATTCTCCTCTCCAGCTGTCAGCACTCAGGTCTCCAGCACAGCACTGCCTGGAGCTCCTGGTGGGAACATCTCAGGTGGCCCACCAACAGTTGGTTAGAGGGATGTTGAGCAAACTTCATCTGGGCACAAAAGTCAGCTCTGTGTGTGACAATGGGAAACAAAATTCAAGTAAGTACAGGGAATATTCATGTCATCTCCAAAACTTCATCCTGAGACCATCACCAGCCTTTCTCCACCCCATTCCACTTCTTACTGATAAAGTAAAACTACCACTTGAACTTTACAGCAGTATGCCAAGGATGCAGTGTTATGATGGAAAGACAGCTCCTGGATGGGGCTGGTACTGCTCAGTAGAAGCCTGTCCCACCAAGCCCTACCTCCCTGGTACCTGCAGCCTTCCCACAGCTCTCAGAGAAAACAAAAATGGGTCCAAGATGTTATAATATTGTCATCAATGCCACACTGTTTTTCTTACAAGGACTTATTTAACTTCATTTCCCATATAATTTGAACAAGGCTGTTAACTAATTTTTTAAGACCACAGCTAATTAGAAGCAGGAAATCAGAATAAGGTAACTGTGAGAGGTAGGCAAAGAGAGACGGGCGGTAACACAGGGTCAGGTGGAGCAACTGTGGGGCCACACCCAAAGCAAAACGCCACACAGGAAGGATCACTTTGGGTGACTGTAGCCACGCTATCCACTCCACACCTGTGCTAAAGGCACACAATGAGAACCAGAAATGAGTACTACAAGGCCACTGGCATCGTCTTGGCTAATTTCATCCAAAATGGCCATTTTATGGTTACAAACATGCACTAGCTTCACATGACAAATCCCCACAAATCTTGACACAACACTGGATCCTTAGGGTGAAAGCTGCTGCTGGCACAGACTGTGAAGAGGCACACGCATTTTAGCCAGGAAACGATATCCCATAACCTGCAGGCAAACGCAGGTGCTGGGTACCACGACCTGCAGTATTGCTGGCACATGATGGGATGGCTGGGGATATTTTCTGTAGTGGACGACATATCACATAGCATAAACCCTAATTAGGGCTGGATGGTGCCAAGTTCCATGTGTCCTCCTCATGATAAAAGGGAAAGGCTTTTATGGCAAGGCAAAGGAGACAGGCACCTCCCGGGAAAGCCGCCATCCTTGCAATGCAGGAGCAGACGGCAGTGAAGTCCATGCCTCCGAACGGAAGCTGACGGTTAGGAGCAAGGGATTTGAGGATTTTTATTCCAACATGCCTCACAGGCAAAAACATCCACCTTTCCCTGCTTGAAGCTCTGCAATTTACCTCTGTTACCCTAAAGTGCACATACTCTCCAAATGTTGGAAACTCAAAAAATAAAAAAATAAAATCCTGAGCTGACAGTTGGTTCGAATTTGGACCCACACATTTGTAGCTGTCATTCAACCATCCTCTTCTTCCTTCCAAGAGGATCCTGGCAGCCTCAGAATTAAATGAACTGGCTTGCTTCTGACTCACGGACATAGGCATGCAAGTCTGCCAATCCTGCTTCCCTACAACAGATATAAAGTTGACAGAAATAAAACTTTCAGGGTATCTTTTTTTCTGAGATGGCTCCAGAATATAAAACTCTGTATCCCACTGACACATGCCATCATCCTCTATCCCATCCTCAGGTAAGCACCAAGCCAATGAAACAGGCTCCCAAGAAACCAAGGGGTAGGGAAGAAGTCAGGAGGACAAAAGCTGTGAAGCCATGCATGGTTTTCATTTTGAAGATCGAAAGCCATACAACTTCACAACTGATGCACCACATCCTTCAGTGGCTATGCAGCAATAGTCTGGTATGTAGGAATCAACTCTTTAAGATCTATAATTCCTGCCACTCCAGAGTTTTTATCTCATTTCATCTGCACAATATGACTCCCAAGGAACATGGAAAAGCCCTAATCTATTTTTTTTATTTAAAAAAAAATAAAAGTACAAAAACATATTGACAGACACCAATTAGCATAAAAAATAGTACAATCACAACTAATCTATAGACAAGGTGATATGGTCTAAACAGTGGTTATCGCTTTATCCATTGATATCTTCGAAGTGTAAATATATAAACCCATATACAGACATGCAAATTTAGTCAGACAATTAATCCTCTCAACAACAGAAAAAACACAAAAACAAAAAATCCAAAGATAAAAAACAAAACAGGCAAACATCAACAACAGCAACAACAACAACAACAACAAAACACCAATAGTTGCTGCTTTACATATTGATATCTTCGAAGTGTGTGTTCAGGATAACACATACAGACATACAAGATTGATCAAATAACCCGTCATCGATTATTGCTTAGCATTAAGTGATATAATACAAAAGTAGAACCATGTTAGCCCTCCTGCATATATGCATATTCATATATACATACATACATTTTTGTCTTTTTCTTTTCTACTTTCCTTCGTCCCATCTGTTCTTTGTTTTAGAACAGATTTCCTTCATGTCTCTTAGTTTATATTCCCACCCTCGGGTTCTTACACCAGTGATACAATACGTTGCCTGCACATGCATCGCTGATTTATTTCACTTATGAGTATGGACTCCAGTTTTGTCCACTTGCCTACAAAGTCCCCAAAACTGTCTTTCTTTATAGCTGAATAATATTCCATTATATAAAAATGCCACAATTTTTTAATCCAGTCTTTTGTGGATG
>PVLD010012149.1:0-61716 GCA_004027595.1 Dinomys branickii | reverse complement strand
TATTACAAATTGTGCTGCTATAAACATGGGTGCACATATATCAGAGTGATATGATGTTTTTAGATCTTCTGGGAAAATACCCAGAAGAGGAATAGCTGGTTTAAATGGAACCTCTAGACCTAATTTGCGGAGAAATCTCCAAACGGCTCTCCACAGTGGTTGCACCAGTCTGCATTCCCACCAGCAGTGTAATAGATGTCTTTTCTTATCTTATTCATCATTTGTTTTTTTTAATCCATCAACTGTTTTGTATTTCAGCTTTGAACTCACCAAGGCCTTTGTTGCTCTGTTTTCCTTTCTTTTTTTGCTCTTTTGTCACATCACATAATTCAACTGTTTGGCTTTTGATTTTCTTCCTACTGATGTTCTGTGGATCAGCTTAGGAGTTTGGGGAGGCATTTAGTTGCCTCTTTTGTTCATATTTCTGTTTTCTGGTTTGTTTTTTATTGTTGTGCTGAGGATTGAGTGTCAATTGTAGTAGAAAGACTTTGTCACTAGTATGGAGATATTTTAACTTAATGTCTGCATTCCAGTGGTGCACTCTGGTTGTGGCTAACTATAGGCCTTTGCATCTTTCCCAAGATATAAATACGTCTGTTGTTTTGGGGGAGAGAAAAGTACATTGTGCTTTGTAAGTGTCCCGTAAATGAACTACACTATTGTTATTAACACAGAGACAAACCAAGAAAACTATTGCTTTGCTATGCCACCCTAACAATAGCAATAAAACAGAAAATAATGGCATTGAAGACTATCTTGATATTGACATATGAAGAATCAAACGTTACCACTCTATCAATGTAATAATAGAAAAGAGATCTGTAGGTATAATTCAGATGCAAATTTTGACAAACATTAAATACTAAATGTGTGCAGCAACCATACCACCTCTGACAACCAAAAACAATCTCCAGTGGTTGCCTAGGGTAAACAAAATACTGTATCTAAAAATTTTACAAAGCTTTCTAGTAATAACATTCAACATGGAGCATGTGGGAAAGGAGAAGATAGGAAAAGTAAAACTAGAAAAATAAGGAAACAGAAGATGAGAAAAATAAAAAGCAAGATAAAGGATCCTATTAAGGAAGAGAAGAAAATTAATTTAATTATGTAAAAGTAACATAAAATAAGAAAAAAAAAAGAACAAAGAGCAAAATCAAAAGGAAGAGAAATAAAGAAAAGGAACAAGACAAAAGACCCAAACAGAAAAAGGAAAACTACTGAGTCCCCAAAAAACAATGAAGCAAAAGGAAATGAATAAAGAAAAAATGTCTCCCTATTTTTGAATGAGTGGTTGCTTCTCAGGGTCTGAAATATTTGAATGCACACGATACGGAAGACAGAGAGTGAATCACTACTAAGATCTATTGTGTTACTGCTTACATTTTTGTGTGTGAATACTGAACCCTGCACCACCTTTCCTGCTAGGTGTGGCTGGTGAGTGGTGTCCGCGCTTCCAGGCCTGTGTTCTCTCCAGCTGCTCCCACTTCCCTTGTCTTTCTATGCTCTCGAAGTCAGTGCTATCTTCATCGGCTTATGGGATGTGGATTAGTAAAATACTCTGTTGCTTCTCACCATAGAGAGTGAGGGCCCCATATCCTACGTGGAAATCATAGAAAGTCTGGGTCACTGGAGGCTTTCCATTGAAGGAGATTACTGGACCCTCTCTTCTTCTTCCTCTGTCTTGCTCTCTGATAGGAAAGAGTGGTTTTTAGCTCTACTACATTCACCCATCAGCACTGGCCAAAAAAGCAATGAGGCCAAACAATTTTGGACGGAAACCCCTAAAAGTCTAAAGCCAAATAAATCTTTCTTTATAAGTTGAGTAGCCCCACTATTTGTTTTAGTGATGGGAATCTAACACACTGTTGTAAAGAACATGACAAGTTGAAGCTTCTCTGGGAGTCTAGGTTTAGCTCATGCCTTCTCTGTGACTGTCTCTTGCGGTGACCCCCCAATCCATTCACTCTGTATAGTGACCCTAGAAACCTGGAAGTATAGATGTTCTGCACATCAGGCTTCAACAATTAACTCACTCCCCAAATGGCTCCCAGTCAGACAATGTCAAATATGATAGGCTCGCACTTGTAGGAGCAGTTACAGGGGGACAGAGGCAGGGCTGTAGAGCAAGTGGCTAACATGCCACGGTTGATGGGCTGATGGTCACAGAAATAGCAACTTCCTTACCTGAGAAGTTGCCCATTGTGAAACATTTGTAGGTGCAGAACACTTACTTCTAGGGATCAGTTTGCACATATTTGCAGAAAGTCCCTAGACCCAATGACCTTTAGTTCATCCCCACAACAGCTCAAGCTAGCAAAAAGGCTAAGTCCCTAGTCAGCCTCAAGCACACCAATCAGTAAAGACCCCAAAACCCTTATGTCACCCCAGCAACAAAAGCTAAGACAAGCCGGCTTAGAAGCCTTAGAGGAGGCTCCAAGCTACAAAGCTCACTGGAGCCCTCTCTCCCCCGTTGCTTGTCCTCAGAGGCTTTATCTCCGCCTTTGCCACCTTATAAATAAACCTTATTTACTACTTTCATTTCTGAGGACTTCATTCTGCACTGAAGGAATTTCTGCTTTGAGTCAGCTTTGCATAACTCTTGTATTCTTGGCTAGAATGAGGACATGGACCAGGGGAATAGGGATTGTGCCATGGAAGACCCCTAGGTCCCCAGCCCCCCGCCTGACACAACACACTGGACTTCTCCACCTGTAGCCTGCCATGTAGAAGGAGTTACTTTCGGCAAAAAAACCTTTTCTTTTCCTGTAGCATAAAATAATTACGTGCTTCTCTTGGCACCAGCACTTCTGCCTGGCCATCGCTACTTCCTTGCGTTGTTGGCCCTCTCTGGGCTTTCATCATGCTAACATAGACAGGGCTCCCTCTATGGAGCTGGAATTGGCTTTCCAGAATGCTTTATCATTTTTTCTATTTTGTCTAATGCAAGTAATATGTCTTAAAAAACAATAATAGGTAAAACATACAGATAAATAAAAATAAAGAACACCCATCACTTCAGAAATTCCATAGACATCTAGTCAATAAAATGTCATTTTGAAGCTAATGCATATATGTACATATGAACATACAACACTTTTATCGGGCAGCAATCTGTTGTTTATATAAGTTGTTCTGCTACCTATAATTTTCTGGAAAATATAGACAATTTCTATATCACTAATTATTTCTCTAAAATGCTATTGTTCATACATGATAAGAAGCATTTTTGTTGGTGGTGTATTTTGTCTTTTAGAGATAAAGTCTCAATAAATAGCAGTCTAGCCTGAACTCTGAACTCACTACACTACGGAGGCTTGGTTCAAACTCATGCTATTCCTCAGTCATGAATCTCTTGCTTACAGACATTCAGGTTTTTCCTAGTTGTTTGCTAATTCAAACAGCATTGCTCTAAATTATATGCCCTGCTCCATAGTTTTTTGCATCTGAAATCTCTTAAGAAACAAAATGCATGAGAATGTAAATTTGGTTGATTTGATTATGAGATACCACAGGTAATTGGATCTTTTATATCTCCTTTAATAAATTACAATTAAAATCCAGGTCCAGTTTTACTATTACTTTCTCTCTGGATTGGAGATTACATAAAATAATCAGCATATTAACCATATAACTATTATAAATACTAAAAATAGTTGTACTGCTATATTTCTACATTTTAAAGTTACTATATTGTTTCTTACAAATGTTTTATATTTTTATTGGGTAAAATATATCAATATTTACAATCTTAATTCCTGCTTTGGTGCTAATGTAAGATGTATTTCTTTTTTATTTTTTTGCAGTACTGGGGATCAAACTCAGGACCTTGCACTTGCCAGGCACGTGCTTATTCCACTGAGCTATATCCCCCGCTTCAAGAAGTATTTCAGATTTTAACATTTCTGGTATTATTTTGAAGTTTAAAAACATGTCTGTGCTTAAATTATTTGGATTCATTTTCATATTACATATTTTAATGTTTCCATTTCTTACATTTTTATGTATTAAAATATATTTCTCCTGTTTTGAGATTGGTTCTAAATCATGTACTAAATTCTGTTACAAACTATGGCAGGTTTCCAGATGATCTCTTACTTTTCATTTATCTATTTGGTTTTTTTTTGCACTGATACAAAATACAAAAAATATATTTGTGTATTATATATTAGCATTTTTTTAATTTTAGAAGCTATAAAATTTTATTATCTGATAAGATAAAGAACACTTGGTTATGCCTTTGTTGTGTTTTTAAATGAGTTACTCTATCATTTATTTTAGGAGAAATACAATGCAGTTTATTTAAAATTAAATACTTGCAAAGATTTATTGAAATTGAATTAACATTCATACTTAACTCAGAAAAATAAGACATTTGAGGTTTTATGTCTTTTCATCCAGAATCATAAGATTTTTCGGGAGATTTTTTTTCCACAACATACTAAATAAACAAAAATCTTTAAACATACATTTACAATTTTATAGACTATTAAAAATCATATTATTTTTATTGTAATTGCTGTGGGTTTAATGTTTTCCAATTTTTTTTGCTAATCCAAAGGAAAGATTTTATACTCATTTTTTAATAACAACTTAATATATTTCACTGTAAACTCAAAGTCAATTTTCCTTCAGTCTTCTAAGTTTCAGCAGACAATTACATAATCTGTAAAGATATTTTTGTCATGTTCTTTATAACATTGTGTTAGATTTTCAACACTATAGCAAATAGCTGAGCTATTCAACTTACAAGAACAAAGATTTTCTTAAGCTTAGAGTTTTAAGGCTTTCAATCCAAAACTGATTGGTTTCATTGCTTTTTGGGCCAGTGGCAATAGGTGAATGTAGTAGAGCAAAATGACATCCCTTCATATCAGAGAATGAGACAGAGAAAGAGGAAAAGGAGAGGACCCTCTAAGCCCCTCAGCATCATGCCTCCAATGCCCCAAAACTTTTTAGGATGCTCCTCTTCCTAAAAACTTTACTTTCTAGTATTACTACAGGCTGCTAGGCACTAAGCTGTTAGCACACTTTGGGTGACACATATCCAAACCATGGAAAATACATCTACATCTATGTTTTCATTATCTTATTTCAACAGTGCTTCAGAAATTTATAGAATAATAGCAGTGCTAGTGAGCTTCTGTTTTCATCCTGAATTTATTGGGATTACCACTGGAGTTTTAGAACCAGATAAGCTATCCATAGGCCAAAAAAGTTTACATCTTTAAACTCAGACCAAAGTGCCTTTTATTTTAGTCTTTTTGTGTTAAATGAAGAAATAAATCTGAACATTATGATATGTACTTTTGATTCTACTAAGTAGGTCAATTTTTCTCTCCTTTGAAAGGATATAATTGTTATTTTCCTAATGATGAGCCTATCTTGCATAACTGGAATGAAATTTATTTTGCAAAAGTGTATGAATCTTTTGCTATAGTACAAGATTTTATTTTGCTAATGTTTTGCTTAGCATTTTTAAGTTATAGATCTGATTATTCTGTCTTGTATGCATGCAGCCATATAGCCTTGAATACATGTATCCTTATTTTGCCAGATTGGGTAATAGATTTATGCCAGCTATACACAATATGTTGAAAAGTATTTGTATGTTTTTTCTATTTTCTGTAATAATTTGAATTGAATAGAAATGTAGCCATCCCTGGGAGAATTCATAGAGCAACTCATAGTACTCTCATCTAGGTTGCTTTTTATTTCTGGTCAGTTTTTCCGGTACTAATAAAAACTACTTTGTGCCTTTAATCAACTAAGATTCTATGGAGTCTCTATCATGCTAATCTCACCTGCAGAAACAAGGCAGTGGATACTGTAGGTCCACACAAAAAATGATGGTCCAAAACAGAAAGCAATTTATTCTAAAACCAAATACGTGGAACTCAGTGCAATTCATTGAAATTCAAAAAAGCAATTAGGTTTGATCTCTATGTCTAAAAGTTTCTGTTGCTCATTCTGTTTTCTTCAGTTCTGTTTTTCTCTGAGGAAGGATTTCAGCTGAATCTCAGAATAGTCTCAGCTGAGAAATACAAACACTGTAAGGGCAGAAATATACTACTGTGTGGTATCTTGTCACATGTCCAGTGAGCACCAAAAGTCATTCTGGCAGAAGCTAAGAAAGCATATTAAAGACATAATGTGGGAAAGAATGATTGGTGTCAGAGACCCTGGAAGGTGCTATGCAGTGCAACTCTTCTGCCTTCAAAATACTTAAATGTTTCCTCTTACAGGTACTTTAGTGGAAACCTCTGGTTTACCAATATCTCACATCAAAGTTCAAACAGATAACCTACGAGCTCCCTTGCAAATTTATGTATTCTATGATCTTGTCAATTTCTACAAGCTTGCGGTGTCCCTTAGCCCCTCAGACCAGGGCATGATACAGGCCAGGACTTGAGTAAATAAGTGATTGTAGCTTAACATATCAGGTCTGTTTTGTCCCTTAGTTATGAGTCTCAGCCTGGGTAAGCTGTCAACAACTACAACAGCGGTTTGTACAAGTCACATAACAGGAAAGCACATCTATATCTTATAAGTCTATTTACAAAGAGAATTACAGAAGATGTCTGCTTACTAGGAAAGGAGTCACCAAAGTTGAGACAGTGAAAGTGCCATTAAGTCATTTTTCCAACCCTCAGAACCTGGCAGGGAATTGTTCCCTGTGGTGCCTTTTCCTGCTTCTCTTGCAGCCAGGTTTTAAACATCTTAAGCTATAGCAATCCCCTTCCCTCCCCTGAGCAACAACTATACTGCCTCATAAATCTCTTTGGTCAGAATTCTTTCCAACATGACTCCAGGTCCCCTGTGATGGATTTTTTTTCTGCCCCTAGGAGGCCCTGTAGTTCTGTCATGTATTAAAGCAAAGAAGGGAGGAATTGGGTTTGTACAAACATCAGAAACTGAGCGGGCAGCTAGTCTTTGTTTATTTTCTTAATTTCAATTTTAAAACATTAAATCTTAAGGGATGCTCCACTGACATTAGTGTGCAGCAGTTATGGCTCCCCAGATGATGGAGAGCATGGACCCCTGTGTAGTGTTTTTCTTCTCTGTTAAAGCAGTGTGGGGATATAGAACGAGCCTTCTGAATGGGCTATGGAGGTGATTCTTTACTTTTTGTGTATAATTTACAGTGCCATCAAAATTCATATTTCCCTAATCAGCCACCTTTCTCATTTTGTCCTAAATTCTCCCATTACGTATCATTTTCCAAAGACTCAGTATTTAGAAAATATAGCAAGGAGAATTTACACATTACATTTTTGTTATGCCTTGAGACCACTGCCTGAATTAGTGTACCATCTTAACTATCCAGTTTTGTAGGTAGACGTCAATGAAATGAAATGTAAACACACAAAATAGTCTGATTCCATCTGTTAGTAACTGTGTTACATTCTCCCGAACTCATAGGTAGAAGTGCTAACCACATGACTGTACTTAAGGTTCGTTCCTTTAAAGAGGTAATTAGGGTTAAATGAGGTGATAATAGTGGGGTATAATCCAATAGGGTCAGTGTCCTTACAAGTGGAGGAGACACCAGAAATGATCACACAGAGAAAAAGACCATGCCAAGAGACACCAAGAAGATGCCCACTTGCAAGCCAAAGAGAAAGGTCTCAGAAGGACACACACTGGAGACAACCTCAGGTCAGTCTGAGAGGAGACAAACTTCTAGTATTTAAGCCACTGACACTGTGGTAGTTAGTTATACCAGCTCTTACCAACTAGTGTTCATTTTACTTTTATTATTTTAATATATTAGTATAATCAGCCTTATAAGATAAACAGTGGTTTGGCAAATCACCCTTAGCTTGCTCCATTCTCCTTCAGAAAATAAAGGAAACAAGGATATGTACTTTTGCATGGGACACCCTTCACTCATTCCAAATGTACCACTTACTGTGATGTATTGACCTTCTTGTTCAATCTTCTGGATGTACTGATAAATTGAAGCATGTGGGTGGCAAAGTTCGTGTTTGTTTGCTATACTATAAAACAGTGCCTACATCATGATTCACATTCAATGAACATATTTGATTGGATTAAATAGTATATGTTCTCAAATAGTCTATGAGCTGATAATGTATATTTTTTGGGCTTTTTAAAATAGTATCTTCTTTTTTCTTTTTTTTTGTTTGGTTTTTTTGAGACAAGGTCTCCCTATGCAGTTCAGGCTGGCCCTGAGCTCATTTTGTGGAAGTGGCCTTGAACTTGCAGCGATCCTTCTGCCTTAGCCTTAGTGCTAGGATTACAGGAGTGCACCACCACGCCCGGCCAGAATTAGGGTCTTGTTATGCAGTTCAGGCTGGTTTTGAGTTCACTTTGTAGCCCAGCCTGGTTTTGAACTTGTGATGATCCTCCTGCCTCAGCCTCCCAAGTGCTGGAATTACAGGCTTGCACCACCATGGCCAGTTTATACTGTATATTATTGAAAGACATTCTAAAATCATCATTTTCCCTTTAAGAATATCCATATGAATTCATCAGTATTCATTTTATTATTATCAAGTGATATGATTGTATTCTGGGCAATATGTATGAAATAAAAGAACATACTGTCTTATATAAATGTTTCTTGTTCTGTACCAAATTTATTCCCATGTCACAGGCTTGTTGAAATTTCCAACATCACCCTGTGGATTCCACAGGAACAGTTGATGTCTTACGCTGGCATATATAGAGAGGTGTCATAGGGCTCCTACCCCTTTTCTGGACATTTTCTACTCCTACCCACTTAGTTATCCCATAGACCTGCACCTTGCTTACAAAATGCCATGATGTATCTTCAAGAAAGGCACAATCTGCTCTCTTTGTCCATCAAGAATATTCAAATCATACTTCAAAACTCAGTACAAATAACATATTCCTCTTTTTGTCTTGGGTACTTGGAATTGAACTCAGTACCTTGCACTTGGCAGCCAGTTGCTTATGCTGCTGAGCTATAACCCTGACATGAATGACATACTTTTTGGGAAGCTTTGAGAACTATAAAAGTCGCTGATCTTTCCTTCTATTAGTTTTAAACAACACTTGGTATATTTGTAAAAATACATTCTCTGTGTTGCACTATAATTTCATGCAAATGCCAATCCCAAAATGTTAAAACAAGCAAAACATAATAACAATATCCATAAGAAATAACTGTCAATTAATGTGGAAGAATTTTTTCCTTGATCCCAATCAATTTCAAAATCTTTGTTCTCTTCTCTCTCTTTAGAATGAGCATAGTTTTCTTCCTTAAAACAGAGAAGGTTATTAAAACCTTCCTTTGTTAAAAATGACACCATGAGAGGCTAGCTTGACTTTGTTTCTCAGAACGTTTTGTTAAGGGGCTGGGGATATAGCTCAGTGGAATAAGCGCCTGCCTAACAAGCACAGGGTCCTGAGTTCGATCCCCAGTACTGAAAAAAAAAAAAAAAGAATGTTTTGTTAGCCAAAACTGCCCATGTTCATAGCACAAATTTTAATGACAATTCGCATAAGTCCAAGTTTTTCCACTGTAACATTAATTTACTTTTTTTCTGGTCCTGCACTTCCCACCCCATGAAGAGAATATTTTATAATTCTCACAAGCAATGTACCTGCTGAATATGACTGTCCTGACTCAAATACACTTACCCTCAGAAATCTTATCCAAGTGCTTCACCTCCCTCTCAGAATGATTCTTATTACAGTAGTCAGATGCTTTGAACAGCCTAAAATACACCTGTTTCTCGCATCATAGATCCTAATATGTTTTGATTCATGTAAACTTTCTAAAATGTTCAACATGAATATATCATATTAAAACTAAAATTTTAGAGTGTATATATTAAATATAGTGAAATTTCAGGACAACTTCAGATCAAAATAAAGTATAATACAGTGCATTTACAGAGCCATTCTGGTCACAAGTAACATAATCCAAGTTTTGCAATAATTGTCCAAATCCCACTCTCTTGCTTTTGCTCCAACCAAGCTCATTTCAACCCTTTGTTTTTTGCTTGCTTCCATGTGAGAGCCTCTGTCAGATGCACACCTCGGTGTGAGCTCTGAGGGCTGCCATCCTCTCTTTGCCTCAACTGTACTCGCAGAATGAAGCACGATCTCCTTAGCAATGCGGTGCCTTCACATTTGGCCTGAAACCAATTTTTAGGACTAGTCCTCCGTAGCTCATCCTAATTCACTCTATACTCTGTGTTTCACCTTAACTGAACTGCTTAAAATTCACTAAACATATCATATATCTTCTTGCTCTGGGTTTCATTTTATGGATGGTATTTCTGCTGCCTGCAATGCTCTTCTACACCCAGACCAGGCCTCTTCTTTCTGAGTTCCCAACTTAAATGCCATCCAGGAATTCTCCACTCTTCTCACAAGAAAAGTAAACCAATTGTTCTCACACCATCACATTACTACACATAGCTTTATTTCACCAGACAATGCAATATTGGACTTCTTCCTCCAGGCTTCAACCTCTTCATCCCACCCACAGTCCCTTCCCTCAAGGGAGTAGATGATATATTTACTTCCTAAACATCTGCATTACATGTTCTCCTCCTACATAAGAGTCTCAATGCATTCCACGTGACCTGTTTATATTCGCTAATCAAACAAAAACCAAGTTATTTGAAAAATTTATAAAAGTTTTAGAAGATAAAACCAAAAGTTATTTCAAGAAAATAATTGAGACATTTTGTATGTAAAGATAATTCCAGCTTACAAGCTTAGGAAAAGGTAATCTTTCAGACACCTTAGAGAGAAAGTAACAGGGTAACTCTTTAAGGATATATGAATAAATATATGTATATATACATAAATTCTCATTTTGAAAGATAGCATGGGCTATCTTCCAAAATTTTCAGAAATGTTAGTTATAGTGTGATTGTCCAAGTGACAGCAAATTTGCATTTCAGATACCTAGGGATCAACCACAGCCCACCTTGTACAATTCAGAAAAACATGAGACATGTTCACAAAGAGGAGGAAAATATCCAAGAAATTTTAAGAAAAGTTATATGGTGAAGATATCCTTTCACATGAAGTAGTTAAGGTCAACATTTGTCTGGTCTAACAGAGTAAGTCTTTTTGACAGATAAGCAAAATTAAATCAGAGACCAGAAGAAGTAACAACCTAGGGAACAGAGGGACTGAAGGAAAACATTCCATGAAAATGTATTCTTTAAAATCCCTGAGGAGTTCTTCAGAAAGTAAATGTGCTCTGACATTCTTTAATCAATGTTTTGTAAATTTATTTAAACATGGAACACTGCTACTGTATTTCAAAACAACCTACACAACTGAGTTCAGAGATTCTCCTGCCTGGCCTATCTTGACATGTACTTTCCCAAGACCGGTAGTTGTGAGTATGAGCAGAAAGATATGTGCAAGAAAGGAGAAAGGTCCTTGCATGGCTTTGCCATTCTTAGCAGAGATTTGATAAAAGAAGAGCTTGCTTTCTTACTCAAGCCCTGCTCCTTCTGCCTGTATTGGAACTCAATTTCCATGAGTTCTTAATCTTATAAAAATTGAGAGTGAAGAAAAAAAGATGAAAAAAATTCAACAACAGAGAATAGAATAAAAAAGAATGGAAAATAAAGTTGAAGAAGTGTTTTAAGAAACTAGTATCAATAGCATAAAAATGTGTGCCACACGTAGTCAGCTAACGTCTTACCGAAGTTTCAGTGGCAGGCATTTCATCTGTCATATCAAAACATTTTCACTACCATCTACCAATACTGCACTAAATTCTGTGCTGCCATTAACGTCAGCCTATTTATAATTTTGGCCCACAGCACCACTACAAAAAGGCAGATGACAACCTACTATTTCACACCTGCTGCTGAAATGAATAAAAATGACTGAAACCCTTAAAAGCAGAAGAAAAGAGAAGAAAAATGAAGTCAACCACACTGCACCATGAGGCTGGAGAGAAACCATTGCCTGCCATGAGTTTTGAATACTCAGCTTTAGATATTGTGCCCACGTAGAGCTAGAGTAGCAGCAGAAAGCGCAGTGAGACCAGTGTGGAAAGTGACCTGTGTGGAGATAGTTTCCATTCTATTCGAGTGGCGCTGTTTTATGCACCCACTGGATGTTCGTAACTTCTGCTCCATTGTCTATGCTTGGCCAAAACGAGTCCGTGCACACTTTCTGCAGCATTCTCTTGTGAACATTACCGTGAACAGTGGGGAAAACCGTGACACAGCTCTGCTGATGCTCGGCCTTTCTGTGCATGTTCTTCACTGTTCTCTTCGGGGAACACGTGCCGCGCTTGGGGAGCACCGTGTGTTAGGCATTGGTGTGGTTTCTGATTCTGCTGTCTTTAATCTATCCAAGCATAAGTGAAATTAAAAATATAATTCTCAACGATTAGATGCTTTAGCTTTTAAGCCTTAAGTTTGTCGAAGGGAGTTAGGATAACATCGAAAGCAGCTGTCTTCAAAGTATAGATGATAAATTCTCACTTTTATTGTAATATTACAATATTATTTACTTTTTTCATTGTCTTGTCTTTTGCACTGACAGTAGTAAAGAAATGGAAGGTAAAATGGCTAGTACCTAAACAAATAACATTTTTGTCTTTATGTTATCTAATAGTTTCAATTGAAATCTCAAATTATTCATGACTGTGATGTTGCTATTTTAATAACAAGTTTTCAATAGTTGTAGACTCTCTTAATACAGGACAAATCCAGATAACATGGGATGACACTGAATGAAAATTTATAGTGTATTAGATTAAAACTCAAACCACAAAGCTGAAAACTTATCTGGTACACAGTAGCCTAAAGGGAGTAACATGCCATGTGTCTTCCTGTAAAGCCCAGTTTGGTCATTATCCTTCAGACTTAAGTGAAGATGAAGAATTCAGGGAAAGTTTATTTACCTGTGAGGTATCAGTCATGGGATAAACTGTTAGCACTTTCTTTTCTCTCTGTGTTGGGAAGGCAATGCTTTGGTACCAGCCTTTGGTAAGATTGATGGCATTTCCCAGAAAACTGCGCTTGTTCCCTTATTAAATATCTAGCTGACCTGATCATGGTTCTATTTTAGCAGGAGAAAAATTCAAGAAAATCTGCGATACAAAGAGCATGCCCATGCACTTGAGTCACTGAAGTGTCAGTGGTGTATAAAGAGAATTTCTCTGGTCTAATTTAATGCACAAAACATAGACAGACTTGAAATGACTTACACATATCCCACTTTAAAGGTATTTCTGACATAAGAGCAGCCCACAATAGCAAAAGGTCTAAAGATATGTTACAGAGGATTAGAAATGAGAGGGAATCATGAGAAACAGCACCACGAAATTCATCCTCTAACTCCAAGGACTTCACTCTTATAGTACTTAATATGTGTCCCATGAGCCACAACTTTTTGACCACCACTAGAGGCTTTCTATAGACATGTGGCTATGAAAGAAGTAACTTGAACTTTTGCACAAATTTCCTAGGTATCAACATATCACATATAAATGGGAGGAAGAAGAGGATAGGAACATCCTATTATCTTCAGAGTCCCTACTGGAAAGCATTGTATTTTAACTACTGAAAGGAAAAAAGTCTGTTAATTCTAGGAGCTGTCTCATGTCCTTAAGCACCAGGAAGAGAAATCTGAATGGCAGTATTGAAAGCAATTGTCAGATAAAATGAATATATTTCAATTTTGTAACCCCACTGAGTTTAGACTCCAGACCAACTCTACAGAAATTAATTTGATTATTAAGTATTCGAATGAGTCTACGACTTATGAACAGTTGAGCTGCAAACTTTCATAGATATGAATGGACTTTGCATTGCAAACATTCATGAATGAGAACAAATGGGGGAAGTAACTCACGTGTCTGACAGGCATTTTCACAGTAGTGCTTCTGTGTGCCTGCTGTGTTGTACAACAGTGCAGTAGTGCGGGGCTCAATCAGAGCGTAGGATGTCCAGAAACAAGGGAAAAAGCAGCGGTGATGCAGAGGGCACTGCGAGGAAGCAAAGAGCAATAACTACGGAAACAAAAGTGAAAGTATGGTAAAGATTCACTTTGTAGGGCTTTTTAAAGAATTCAACTTTGAAACATTCTCCTGGGATGAAACTCTTTTGTAAGCTGGTGAGTTACTATGTGGTAGTTACAATGTCTCCAAGCATAAAAAATCACACAATTAAAAAAAGATGCTTCCAAATACCTTCAATAAATAAAAACACCTCCTTGTGAATAATGCTGTGAGAAATGCCTACAAAGCAACATTCTTGTATTTGTTTTCCACATGGCTCATAATAATGACTTCTTCTTAATCTTACTAATTCCAGTTGTATTGTTTTTTAATACCAATGAGGTTACAGTGAATGTTTGTACCTGCAAGTACCCAATATGCTATATTGGGCTATGTGCTGTCAGACTCCTCTAATTAAAAAGAATCAGTCTCTGAAACACTAATCCTTGGCAGAGCCAGGAAAATCTGTCAACCAAACATGATGTGTAGAACACCAGGTGCAGGGGGAGTAACCATGTTATCATCCATCATTATTCGGGGAACACTTAGAGGCAGTTTGCAACATGTGTCCAGTGAGTGAACAGTAAGTGGCCTTGAGTTTCCTGAATTATCTACCTACTTTCAGGGGCTTTTTTCTAAAAAACATGTATTACTGTATCTCCTTATCAGGTTCTGTCTCACTGGAACCTAAGCCTGTGCGTGAAAATGTGGAATTACAGGGAATAACAGAAAGGAACACCAATTTTATTTAGCATAAACTTTATAGTTTATGGAAGAAATTTTAACATAGGTAAGTTGAAGGACTTGCCCAAGGTCTTGACAGTAATAATTCATGTCTTCAGTTTGGAATCTAGATTTTTTTTCCACTAAGATTTCAGTTGCTGTGACTACCTGTTAATTTATCTCAGGTACACTCTGAAGTCTGAGTCCAAAGAACTTACAGTCATATTGGGGCTGGGAAGATTTTTTTTATTCCAAAGGAGAAAAAGCACAGCATCCAAGACGATCATCTTTATGTTCCTCTGGGCCAAAACTAGAGTTTTGTAGAGTATAACAGGCAAAATTATGACCCATTAAATTAATGGGTATCAGCACATTAGTCCAAAATTCCTCCTAATTACAAATGTTTGCTGGGAGCAATTGCAAGTTTGTATGATCCATGGTCTCCACTCAGGATATTGGCCTCAGGTATGGAATACTGCCAATGTAAGAGAAAAAAGACGCCTCAGTGCAGTGGATTACTCCATCTGGGAGGCTTTAGGATTGGGTGGCTCCAAACATATGACAGCTCTACGTTCATTGAGCGTATTTGCAATGCTGTGCATACTTTGATAGTTTGTGGGAGATACCAAAGGGAATGGGGTCAGTAGACATTGAAAAACAAAACCATTATGAAAAATTCCATTGGCTGTTTTTATCAGAAAGGACTTGGTCGGCAAAGTAAAGGGAAATAATTGATTCTGGGCAAAAGAGGAAGCCTAGGGTAAATACTGAGTGAAACCACAGCAGACCAGTTTCATATAACACTGAGGCACATAGCAAAGGGGAGCTGGAGTGAACCAATGCATAAAGGCAGCCATGTTGTTGGGTAAGAGCGGGGTTATCAAATATTGACAAACATGAAATGATTATAATCAGTCACTGTCAAAGCAGAACAGGTCCCCTCCTCTCTTTTACAAATGATCCAATTAAAAGAAACATGTTGGCTATAAAAGTCAAACTCAGCAGTGCACTATCTTCTGACAACCTATCCAACACGTAAAATCAATAGTGCATTCTGCTGCCGTCCGGCACAAAGCGACGGTAGCAACTTCCCCACCTCTTTAGTCAAATATGACACTGTATCAATCGATCAAAACTCAGTACTTATTGAGCAAGGATTCTCAAGAATGCAAACTGCATTATATTTCTATTACCCCCCTCATTCTATTTCAATAAACTTTAACTTAAAGGCCTAATACCTGAGAGGGTTGTGTCGGTATGTAGTGTTTCTTCATATAATCACCATAGAATTTGACGTTAACTATATTTACAAAAGATTATAAACCACTGCAGGGCTAGAAATGCAAATGTCATTGAATGGAAAACTGTAATTTTAGCTCTGTCTGCATACTAGGGTTTTGTCCAAGTCCTCCATTCAGTGTGACAAACAAGACATGTATGGCGCTAATTAGTCACCAGGCGCGCACTAGAACTAAAAATAACGTGAAGAGGAGCTGAACAAGGACTGGAGAGGAAACAAATCCGGAATGTGACGGAGGAGAAAGCAATCCAAAATTTTATATTTGATGCATTGTGCAAAGGGTATCAGAGTAGAATTATAGTTTGATTTTATGTGCACATAACCATGACTAAATCATTATTCTTTTCTAGTTCATGAGTTTCTTTAAAAATTAAGGATTATGCTGAATGAACTACAGTAAGTAGGCCAAAATTAAAGTTTAGGTATTTGACCAGCATTAAAAAAAAAAATACTTCTGCAAAATTTCTCAGTAAGAAGTACATTTTCTTTCATGTCAGTCTTCATAATGCAGCAGAAAAAAAAATTTACCAGCATCATGTGCAATATTCACTAAAATTTTCTCTCCTATTCATTTTCATTTTCTTATAAACACATATCATGTCTTCCTGCAGACTTTGATCTTGAAATGCCCTGCTTTATTGTTCTTCCTTCTTTGCTTCTTTTCTCTTCATGTTTTTCCTTTATGTCTCCTTTCCTCCTTTGAAACATTGCTATTCCAAATCCCAATCTCCACTTCTTTGTATTTAGCTGAATTTCTATTTTCTTCAATTAATCTCTATTTTTCATCCTATCTAACTGGTACAACTTAAAGACCCTCATTAGAAGTTCAATAAATTCTTATCCAATTAATTAAACTCCCTAATCTCTTTGAGATAAAATGAGTCATAAGATGACGATCACCCATGACATGACTTGTAGAAATTTGGAGATAACATAAGGAGAATTGGGTATTTCTTTAATATTTTTCAAAATTTTACAAAAGCAGAGTATGTTCACAATACAATCTTATTTGAACACAAATTTGAGCAATTAGAAATGAAAAGGAGGAAATCCCAACAGACCCCACATAAATCTAGGAAATCATCAATACCTATTATAAGAACCTATATTTTAATAAGATGGAAAATACAGAAGAAATGGACAGACCCTTAGATATAATAAAATTGCCAAAACTAAATCAAGAAGATATAAAAGTTCTAAATAACCTGATATCCGCCAATGAAATTGAAAATGTAATTAAAAATTTACTAACAATGAAAAGCCAATGCCCTGAAGGGATCACTGTTAAATTCTACAAGAAATTTAGAGAAGAACTAGTGCCACTGATGCTGAAATGCTTTAAAGAAATTGAAAGGGGAGCAGTACTTTCAAAGTTATTACTAGAAGCAAGTACTATCCTGATTTCAAAACCAAAGAACACAACCAAAACCAGAAAACAACAGGCCAATCTCCCTAATGAATATAGATGGAAAAATTCTTAATAAGATGCTGGCAAAGAGAATGCAGCAAACCATCAAGAAGATTATATATCATGACTGAGTAGGATTCATCCTAGGGATGCAGGGGTACATCAACATACTGACATCAATAAATGTATGATACCACAATCACAGAACCAAAGACAAAAATCACATGATCCTCTGAATAGATGCAAAAAGCACTCGAAAAATCCAACAGCCATTTATAATAAAAACCCTATAGAAAATTGGAACACATGATGTTTACCTCAATCATATAAAAGCCATCTACTGACCAACCAACAGCTAACAACATATCAAATGGTCAAAGAATTAAAAGCTTTCACTCCAAAATCAGGAATAAGACAAGTATGTCCACTATCACTTCTCCTATTCCTTATGTTCTGAAAGTATTAGCCAGAGCATTTAGATAAGAGAAAAAATAAAAGGAATAAAGATAGGAAAGGAAAAATGTAAATTATCATTATTTGCACATGACATGATACTCTACACAGAAGATCCCAAAAAGTCCTCCCAAAAC
This sequence comes from Dinomys branickii, assembly GCA_004027595.1. Lineage (NCBI taxonomy): Eukaryota > Metazoa > Chordata > Mammalia > Rodentia > Dinomyidae > Dinomys > Dinomys branickii. Next base: position 43,717 of record PVLD010012149.1, on the reverse strand, counting down.
TTGTATATTTAATATTCAAATTAAGTAGTGTAATAGGATACCATCGATACTCAAAAATCAATAGAATTCTCATACACAAGCAACAAACACAGAAAGAGAGAGATTAGGGAATTTCATCCTTCACAATAACATTTTTAAAAACGAAATACTTAGGTATCAATTTTAACACAGGATGTAAAAGATCTGCTCTGTGAAAATTATAGTACTCTAAAAAAGAGGATTGAAGAGGCTATCAGAAAATATAACGATATCCCTCCTCTTGGATAGGAAGAATCAGCAAGGTAAAATGGCCATACTCCCAAAACTACTACACAAATTTATTGCAACCCCAATCAAAATACTATTAGCACAACTGACAAATCCAAAGAAAACACTCCTAAAATTCATCTGGAACCAGAAGAGACCTAGAATAGCAAAGGCAATTCTGGGGAATATAGACAAGTCAGGGGACATCACAATCCCAGACCTAAAATTTTACTACAAAACTACTGTGTAAAAGCAGCATGGTGGGCTGGGGATATAGCTCAGTGGAATAAGCACTTGCCTAGCAAGCGCAGGGTCCTGAGTTCGATCCCCAGTACCGAAAAAAAAAAATAAATAAATAAAAGCAGCATGGTATTGGCAAAGAACAAAGCAAAACAGGCCTGAGGATCAGTGGAACAGAAGAGAAAATTCAGACATACCCTGAAATGCACTCCCCATCTTACTATGACAGAGGAACCGAACATCACAAGGAACCAACAAATGTGATCTCACCTTATTGAAAAACTTTTGCACAGCAAAAGAAATCACCAACAGAGTGGAAAGAGAACCCACAGAATAGGAAACATACATAGCCATTTGTCTCTCGGAAAAAGGGCTTATATCTAGAACTCTAAAAATTGCAAAACATCAGACTTCTCAAATTCAAAGGCCCAATCCAAAAGTGGGCATCTGAGATGAATACACACTTCTCAGATAAAGAAATACAAATGGCAAATAAATACATGAAAAAAATAGTCAACATCATTGGTCATTTGAGGTTAAAACAGTGCTGAGATTCCATCTCACCCAAGAAGGAATGGCTATCATAAAAAAAAATCAACCAATAACAAATGCTGGAGGGGCCGTTGGGAAAAAGGAACCCTCCTCCACTTTTGAAGAGAGTTTAGAGTGGTGCAAACACTATTGAATTCAGTGTGGAGATTTCTCAAAAAACTAGGATTAGAACTCCAATTTGACCCAGCTGTTGTCCTACTGGGTATCTTCCCAGAAGAATTAAAAATATCATACCACAGTGAAATACATGCACCCATCTTTATAGTCTTTTAAATATATATATATATATATATATATATATATATATGTATATATATACTTTTATTTGAATTTAATAGATAACAAAACCCAACTATTAAAAAGGCTGAAAAGAAATGTTCAAATACAACAGACTTTTTCTTCTGGATAGAGTTTTTAGATAATCTTTAACTTGGCTTTTAGACTTGAGTTGGCTCTCCAAGTTAATCTCTTCAGCGTGTACTACTTTGATAGAGAAATTAATTTTCTAAATCCTTAAAGAAAATACAAAGACAAATTTTGTAAAACAATTTGGAGTGGTATGGCATTGAATGTATACATGTGTGCATATTTTATTTACTTTGAACAAAGAGTTGGCATCATTCTTAATTTGTCTTTGTAACCCCAGTTTCTTTCATAATATTTAAAGCATATTGTGCCAAGATTTTTTGTCATTATTTCCTTTTAAGACTCCAGATAGCAATCTAAAATTAATCAAAACCCGATTGCTAGATTTTTGTTTTATTTGTTATATATGCTCATATAAATAAGTTGTGATTAGCATCAATGCTATCATTTAAGAAAGGTGAAATAAGGTCAGGCATTATTTGTGCTTGGTGCATCAGATCACAGTACTCCCCAAAATGATCATGAGAAGGAGTGGGCAGCATATTGTTATTGGTTTTCTATTTTAACAGATGAGGAAACTGAGGATTGAAAGATTAAACAATTAATCATCTTAAGTTGTTAAACCCTGACTTGAACCTGAGAAGGCACAATAAATATTCACTGTAGAGGTTGCTAATTTAATTCTCATGGGTATAACTCTGCACTACTACTGTTACAACTTCGTATGTGAGAAAAGAAGGTAGTATTAATCAACTTTCCAGGAGTTGAACAGAATACCTCACACCCATGACTTAAAGAATGAAAGGTTTAACTGTAATCATCTTTTAAATGGATTCAGTCCATGGCTAGCTGACTCTGAGGCAGAAATATGATGATGGAAAGATGTGGTGGAACAAAGCTGCTTAAATCAAAGCAGGTAGGAAGCAGAACAGAAGAACAGCATCAGAAAGAAGGGGGGGAGGGACTTTGATATAATACGTAAGATCAAACCTTCATGTTCCACAAAGACATACCTAGAACTGTACTATACTGATCCCCTGCTTGGCTCCCAGGCTAATCAAGTTGGCCTAATTAAGCTTAACCATCACATAGGCAAACAGGTGGCAAGAGAGTTGGTTGTAGGAAATGAAGATCTAACATGCTTTCAGAAGTTCTCCACAAAAACTTCTCCAATTCAACAAATCTCTCAACAGATTATTTAATTATGCCCTCTAAAAATTATTGATTCCCACAAGGGCTTGGAGAAATCTGTTTAAATTTCCAGAAATTTGCATGAAGGAAAGGTAGGCCTAGGTATGTTGATGACTATTTGTCTTGAAAGACATTTAAGAATATGATGCATATTTAAAATGCAATAAGGAAACAAAATTATAACTTTATCAGAAACTAAATTTTTGAGTACAAGTTTGCAAGTAATACTGATTAGCAAATCATGGATAAATTTATTTGTGAAATAATGAAAAGATGAAATTTGCTAGGGTATTCTATCTTCTCCTCACAAGTCAGCTGACTCCTCTCCACCAAGAAAAATTCCCTGTTATATCACAGTAACCACATCCCACCTCTATATCTTTCTGGTGATTTATTTGATTCCATCTAAAATTTGCATCAGCAGTACTGCCTTGTTCTAAAACATTCATAAACTCTCCACAGGCAACAAGGCAGAGATGAAATAGCCTAATGAATATACAAGACTTTCTACAAGAAAGCCCCAATTAGCCTTCAATCTGATTTGGGATAGGACTATGTTCTAGGTTACACTGTATGTACTTCACCGATTAGCACAGTAAAGAGATTAATAGAATTTTAAAGGTAGCAAAGACCTTAAGACTCATCTTTCTAAATCAGATCCTTTAAAATAAAATGATGGTGCTGCAACTAGTCTAGATAATACAGATTAACAGGTAACCAAACTATCTTTAACTCACAAACTTTTCTTAAAAAATTTATTGAATCACCTGCATTTTGCTATACACTTGAATAAATTGTATGACCTGGTTAGAACTGCAATATTTGATGTCAATGAATGGAATAAGCCATGGCAGGAAACATTTAAGGCCATGAGCAGTTCAATACAAGTAAGACACAATGAAAGCTTCTCTGAAGGACCTTTTCCAATTCATCATGAGGTGTACGTGGTATAACAGGAGTAAGGAGGCAAATTCCGCAGAATGTGCTCCACAGCAGGCTCCTAATGAGATAAAGCCCTCTGTGGTGAAGCACATCACTAACAATTTCTCATTGCACTTTCTGTTAGAGGTCATTAGAGGAACATAGGATTACACATTACTAGAACTGAAAGAGACCATAGGGATAAGTCATATGGTCCAGCCACTTTATTTAGAGTGAAGAAATTAAAGTCTCACAATTTAAGATCTTGTATACAAGGCAATCTTCCTTAAACATAACCATAAATGATATCAGCACTACTTTTGGACTGCACACCAGTAACACATTAGCATCTCCTGAATATTTTGTTTGGCCTACCTCTCACAGTGGAGAGTGATGGGACAGTCAAACTCTGGGCCTGCTAGCCATGTTTCAACACAGGCAACGATAAATTTATCTATTCTGGATATGAGAGGTGGTATATTATAATCTCTGGGGAAAAAATAAAAGATTCTACTTATTAAACGTATTTCTCCCTGGGAAAATAATTCAGAAATATAATACAAGTTATAGGGACAGAATCTGTGTGTTCATTTTTCCTGTCTTTTTGGTGTCTCCATTCACACTTTGTAACTTCCATGCTCCACAGTTGCAGAGAATCTTTAAAAATTTAGGTTAGAACAGCATTTAACAAAGTGCTGATGCTTAATTTCTTATATCCTTGCTTAACACTTGAAAATAAATTCTTTCACAGTCAACAAAAGAAGTCATACAAATATTTCTGTGATTTGAGCCATTTCTGGACTTTCATTGGGGAATTGCCTTCAAACCCAGAGAACATTATTTCAACTGGGGCAAGGATATATCTTGAAGATGGTTTTGTTTTTCATATTTAAAATGATAGTTGGGATCAAGTCTGGTTTGTTTGTATGAAATCAGAAGTTACAGTAAGAGTTGGGTTGTAAAGAGTCTGTGGATGCAAAGAAAAAGGGTAAGCCTTTACGTTTTGCTTTTAATGCTGTTATATATTTAAAAGAAGTTCTAAGAAAGATTTAATTCCTGGCTGCAGAAACTCAATGGATGTCATTTCCTGAATGTATTAAGCTGTTTGTTTAAAATTTATTGGGATACGAGAACAGCTTTGGTCTAGAGGAGACTCCAACTAGTGTCAAAAAGTCTGGCTGAAATTCTCTGTCAAGCATTAGCAGGTGGAGACTTGAAATCCGAACATAACCTATCCCAACTTCTTCATTCCAATGTAGGACAAAAAGTATCACCTTAGTTTTGCTCATAGCATGTACTTATAAATGAAGGATTTCATCCTTAAGATTAGGGTACATCTGTTTAAAATATCTGTAGTTTATAATCACATTGTTCTTAGGTTGCATTCTCCATGAGAATACCAACTTTTTGGCAAACTCCTTGAGATAAAGTTCTCATTTTAGCAAAAACCTTTCAGGTAGAATTTGAAAGATGCCTCCTCACTTCTCACAAATTTTCTCTTTTATGAAGTAACTTCTTTCCTGCTTTGTGTGACATACATTTTCTTATTGACATTCAGGTGCTCCTTTGAGAATGAACCTTTCCATTTTTGAGCCAAGAGGATGAGACACAGAGAGGCTACCTGCTTTAGCCAAGGACACACAGGTTTTGACACTACATGTAATATTAAGGTTTTCTGACATCAAATCAAGTGAACCTGCTACTCTACTACCTGTTTATTATCATACAAAAACATTAAAAGGAAATAGTCTATGTTCATTAAATGCCTTCGTGTACTCACTAAAAGTATTTCATTTCCACCTACATATCCCTTAAGTTAGTAATACTCTCACTTTATATAAGAAAATATTTAAGTTCTGAAAGAATAACAAACTAGCCCAAAGTCTTACCATACAGGAACAGTAAAAGAATATTTAAACCTAGATTATACTAAAATAAAGCATAATTTCAAGCTTATTTATCATCAAAACAAAGCACAGATGGCTATACTTTAAGATGCTCTGGAAGGCATTTGGCAAAATTGTCAGAAAACATGTGAGAAAAACAAAGCAGTGACTGCATAGCATTCATCCCCACATGCTCCCATGCCCACATCTCGTTTCCAAATTGCAGATGCAGGGAATGTTCCATCGTGTGTAACAACTTCACGAAAGCACTTCCTAATCACTCCTAAACAGGTTCTCCAGTCATGGCTTGGAGAGAGTAGAAATGACTGAGGTTTGGCCAGAATCTAATAAATCTAACATCCAGGCCATGGTCTAAACAAATAGTGTACAATACATTGCTTTTCATTTTCATTTTAAGCTTTGCCAAGTTCCTGCTTTGTTGTTTGTTTGCAAAAGGATCTTTCTATGTAGTCCAGGCCTGGCCTCATACTTCCTGTGCTCATCTTGCCTCAACTTCTCCAGTGCTGAGATAATAGGCATGTGCCACCAAGGCTAGCTTCATCTGTTTACCTGTCCTCTAAAGAAGCTGATAAAACTTTTGCTCCTTTGTATTTATGTACAAATATTTAGTCACAAGCGCAAGGGCTACTATATACTCCTGTCTGTCTTAGCTACTGTTCTCATTACTGAGACAAAATACCCAACCACCCAAACTAAAAAGAGGAAAATTTTATTTCAGCTCACCTTTTATAGAGCTTTCAGCCCATAGTCAGCTGGCTCCAAGGCAGGGCAACGTGGCAGAGGGGAATTGCAAGGGAGAAATAGTTCATGGAAAAGCAGGCAGGAAGCAGCAAGCAACAGAGAACCTACCTGGTGCTACCCACACCCTGGCGGGGCTTCTGTCTTCAGAAGTACTTTCAGCCATACCCAGAACTATGTTAATCCCAATCAGTGGACTAATTTAGTACCACACACCTTTAATCACACTATCACATACTCTAGATGCAGCCATCTCTGGAAAGCCCCACCGATGAGTACATGAGGTTTCTGGTGGACGTCTAGACAGAAGCCATCACAATTCCTTTGGCCTGATTGCTAAAGGAAAAAGGCTGAAGTATCTTAAAGTATGGGCAGAGCTCAAAACTTGATTCAGTGTCAAGACTGATTTTGGTATTTATAAAGGTCACTGTGGTGAGTAAACACATTAAGTATTTTCTACAAACATGCTCTAAATGTTGGTAGTACAAACCTCCCAACTCCCAACTATGACCCTGTCTCATTGCCCAGTGAGGCTGAGGAATGTGATATCAGGATAGGAGGACTGAAAATTTGTCATGACAAAATGAGAAATCACAGAAATTTCTCCCATTTCAACAAGCACTTTCTTCTAATGCTGTGTGTCTCTTGATGGTTCTGTGGTCAAAAGTGGTAGAGCAGCTTTCTTCCTCTGAGCTATTAACCAGCGGTGAATTTGCCTTGTTGCTTTGCATTAGTTTATCTGCTCAAGTGATATTCTTTGTGTCCGTCTTTGTCCTTATTCCACACCAGAATTTTAAATATGGAACAACCACGAAAAGAATTATATGAGGGGTGAAAGCTAGGCTGGTTTCTCACAGCCTTATAGCAGTAAAGAGGATTTAAATCTGTCAATTATCTAAACTCACCATCCAATCTTAGTGCTGGCATCAGATTGCTAAGCAAGGATTTGTGAATCTGCCCCATCTTTCTTTTTCATCCCATCTCTCATTGTTTCAGATACTTTTTTTATTAGCAAGTAATACCTGGGAGAGACATGTTTTCATACTAGTCTCTCAGTTTGACCAACAGTTGTACAAAGTTTGAATGATAAACAGTCTAACAAAGTGCTAACATTTTAAAGTACTTTTAAATTCCCACACTATGGTAGGGACTCTCAAATGCAATAAAAACATATGAACAATCCCATCCAAAAAGAGTTTACAATTAGCTGAATGAAATGGTAGTTTACTTTTCCACGAGAAAGAAAATATTCAAACCTCAGCCATTAAATAAAAAGAGGGAATTCATTTCAGCTTCATTTTCTCTCAGCCTGTATATTAATATCTTGATTTCCCTGATAGTATCTAAGCATAAAAGTTATGTCTCCAATTTTTCATTTAGATGAAAAATATTGCACATTGCCTGCTACACCACTAAGGACTAAGTAAATGCTCTTCAACTTTCCTTTTTAAAAAAATAATAACCCACACTTACTTGGATGATTTTCCCTACTGTGCTTTAGAGAAAACAGTATTAGAGCTGTAGCAATGCTGTTAACCATGCAAATGACATTCTAATTGCAATGACTTCCTGGATCACCTGGGATATCACTTCTAAAATCATATTCCAGTAATTTATTCTTTCAATTCCCTGAAGAACTGGCTTGAGGTCAGTGTCATCATGTGAGAGAGAGCATCTTTCTTGCTAAAGCTACTATAAACTACCATTTAAAAATTATTTCATTCTTCTTTCTTTCCCCTTACTAATTTATTCTAAAAGACATTTAACACCAGATACGGACAAATGGTTACTGTTTTGTCTTATTCATAGGGGCTTCCTTGGAGACACCTGACCAATAGTGGTAGGAAGAAGTACCTACCACAAGCTCATATAATAGCCTCTTGGTTCAGGACAAGCCACTCCAAACCCAAACTATGGGACATCAGAATTTCTGGAACACTAGTTGCTCAGAAATGACAGCGGACCAAATGATGACAATCATTAGGACGAGGGCATGGACTAGAAATTGCGGATCTCTCAAGGCTTTGGTAGAGAAATGACACTGAGAGACTGCTAAGGTAGCAGAGGGCTCTGGGATCAGCCCCTCCAGTTGAAAAGTTCTACCATGCTGGGTTGTGACTTTTGGGAACTTTGAAAACGTTCTTTAATTTCTAACCTTAGATTAAGGAAAATTTTCTCCTGTGTCTGTATTGAGTCTTTGTGTTCCTGTGTCTCACCACAGTAGACTTTTCTCTCTGTTCCTGACTTTCTTCTTCCCTTAGCATTCTCAGTGCCTGGCGTTGGTTCTGACTGGTCGGTAACACAAGTAGTCTGTACCCACAAAACACCTGCTCACCTGCACGTCATCAGAGTAGCATCTAGCGCCATTTTCCATGTTCTGTGCCAGTCATATGACAACTTCCTAGAGTACAACTGTCTTTCACATTACTTAGGTATTGCAATATTTCCACAAATTAATACCTTCTATGAGAACAGATGTACACATGATTTGGTTTCATGCTGTCTGACTGCCTTTTCCTGCTCTTCTGCATTACAAACCTGTTCTTCTTGTCCAGAAATCTCTACCTTGTGTGTATCTCTTAATCCATAACTTCATTCTCACGGCTTCCTTCTTCGCTCATTTTTGTTTTCTTTTCTCTAACTCTCCAAATATTGTCAATCTTTAAATACCAATCTCCTGTTTCACTTCTCTAAATCCTTTCAAGCCTCCTCTGAGATTACTCTTTAAATACACTGGAAACTATTTTTAGGCCAGTTAGTAAATATTTTAGTCTTTGAATGCTATATCATCTCTGTGGAAACTACTCAACTCTGATTGTAACAAAAATGTAACAATAAATAATACACAAATCAGCGTTGTTCAAAAAACTTTATTCACAAAGCAGTTGCTGTGATACTTGGCATCACCACAGTACCGTTTTATTCTGTCAATATCATGTTACACTACACTATCATTAATTGAGTTAAATGGAGCAAAAATGGCCCTTAAATTAGGCTATTAAGCATTATATCAGTAAAGACTACTTCTATAAAGGTGTTACAGCTTATATACCAGTCACCACAAAGCTAAGCACCTAAATTCTAGTAACTACAGACTTCATTGTTTCAGTAATTGATTGGCTATCATTGACCTCAGAGATATAATCTGCAGAATGGAGGTTTTGAATCTTCTATTTGTGACATTTAATGAAGCTATGCTAAAAGTTTTAAGCTTATAAAGTTTAAAAATATTATTACATTTACTAATGTTTTACTTTTCCTTTACTATCTTTAAACTGTCATACATGTATCATAAAACCATCTTAATTTTTTTTAAGTGTATCTTACAGATTAATTAACTTCACTGGTATTGTGCAACCAATACCAACATCAAAGTTCATGATGCATTTCACCTTGAAAAGCCACACCTTTACATCCATTTAACCGTAAATCCCATTCCCACTCCACAGATCTCCTGTCCACTCACATTCTATTGTTGTATGACTCTGTCTATTCACCTCATATAAGTAGAACTAGTTAGAATTCATCTTTTTTTTTTTTACAAATCACTTATTTCAAAGCATGTTATCCATTTATCTGTTGATGAACACTTGGGTGCTTCCATATTTTATCTATGATGACTGTCTTGGTTAGTTTTCTTTCGTTGCTGAGACAAAATACCCAACACCCAAAATGAAGGAAGGAAAGGTTTATTTAGCTTACACTTTGTGGAGGTTTCAGTCCATACTTGGCTGGTTCTGAGGCAGAGTGGCACATGGCAGAGGGCAACAGTTCATGGCAGCAGAGCACAGCAAAAAACAACCAGCAAAAGGGAGGAATGGCAGACGAGCAGCCTCTCTCCTTCCCTTACATTGTAAACAGGCTAACCCCACCCAGGGGGCGTGTAGCTCTCACACAGTCTCCATGCCTTCCTCTTCCACAGGCTCAGGATGTATACAAAGTAAACACTCTGGCTTCCTGCTAAATCACTCAGCCAAACCTCCAGACTCCCCAAGTTGACACAATGTATCAACCATAACATTCCACCACTTGTCAAGTTGGCAACCAGACACATTTCTTTAAACCAGTTTCCAGACACAAAGACATGCTTATATTAGAACCATAACAATGACTAATGCTACTGTGAACTCTGTGTATAGATAAATATCTTTAAGATACTGCTGTCAGGTTGTTTTTCATATACACAGAAGGAGAATTGATTGGTCCTATGCTCATGCTGTTTGCACTTTTTTGAGGAATAATATTTTTTCACTTTCTACCTCAAACACATAAGGTTTCAATCCTTATGAGTATGACGTGGTACTTCATTACAGTTTTTATATTCATTTCCCTAATTATTAGTGATTTGAGCATATTTTCACATATTTTTGGAAATGTATATATCTTCTTTGGAGAAGTGTGTTTTCAAAATTGTTTGTTTTTGAGCTAGGTTCTTTCATTTGTCATTGTTAAGTTTCATAGGTCTTCTATGTATTGTGGATATCAAATTGTTAGACATATGATCTGCACAGAGTTTTGTCCATCCTAGATTTGTTCCACTTAGTTAATAGTGTCGTTTGACGTACAAAAAATTTTGCCTTTTGTGAAATCTTACTTTTCTGTATTTCTTTCATTTTCTGTATCTTTGGGTCATTATCAAGAAACCATTGCCAATTTGAATGATGTAAAGCATGTGTTTTATTTTCCTTTAAGATTTATTAGGTTTAATTTTCCAATATAGCATTTGATTCATTTTTTATTAATGGGTGTATATAACACTAGGTAAGTTTCTACCTTCATTTTGTATATGAATATTAAGTTCTTCTAGAACTTTTATTGAAAAGACTCTCCTGTCTTTATTTAACTGTTTTTGCAACCTTGTTTGAATTATTCCACCATTTATGTGGAGGATTTTTTCTGGACCCTCAACTGTCATACCTTTTATTTTAAGTATGATATTTATTATGAGCTTTTTTATACATAGTTTTAACTCTGATGGTCCCTTAAATTCCTGGTTTGTTGCTTTATTTTTTAATCATGAAAGAGTAATTCTGTAATCTGATTTTTCTTAATAAACAGAGATATTGAGATGATCATTATTGAGATGATCATCTATTTCTTTATTCTGTTAATGTGCTATATATTACATTTATTAATTCTTGTATATTAAACCATCCTTGCATTCCATGAATAAATCCAACCTGATCATGTACATAATCCTTTTAATATACTGTTGAATTTGGTTTGCTCATATCTTATTGAGAACTTTGCATCAATGCTTATTAGGTCATAATTTATGGGTTTGTCTTAGTTTTGTAGCATTATTTTGACTCTGGTATCAGAGCAATAGTACCCTTACAGGATAAATTAGAATGTGTTCAATCCTCTTTATGATTAAAATTAAGAAGTACCAATATTAGATCTTCTTTAAACGTTAACAGAATTCACCTGTTAATCCACCAAGTCCAAGTTTTTGTTGGGATATTTGTAGTGACTAAAACCCCAGAAGTATTTATTTAAGCGTTTCAAAAGCTCTCATTTTTAGAAGGGGAGGGCAGTATGAAAATTCACAGTAAAATGCAGATATAAAATGATATAAAGTCAATTCTTCCTGTCTCCTTTTCCACAGACTTCAAAAATGGAATTGTTTGAAATGCAGTTTGAAAGGGTTCTCAGCATGCATCAATGATATGAAATTTTAAAGGTAGCATAATACATTCCATTTCAGTAATTAAAATTAATGGGAAAATGAAAAATAAATGGCGTGCCCTGGTTCTCTCTCCCAAGGGGAGACTATTTTTGCTGTCTCGGATGAGCATGTACAGTCCTCTATTAAGAGTCTATACCGTATGCAGGCTATCTGTCTCTCTCTAGGAAGAAACTTATATGCTAAGTCTAAGAGAAATCTTTCATCACCCTCTGTTTTTCATTTTTCATGATTCCTGACACGATTCTATTTGGAGTATGTTGTGCCTTTTGGATGTTCATGTCTATGTCTTTCAGCAAACTTGTGAAGTTTATAGCCACAATTTTTCCAATGAATTACCATGTCTCTTTTTCTCTTTGCTTCCTCTGTGACTTCTGCAACATGTATGCTGAACTATTCCACTGTAGCTCAAAGGTTCATTACGTAATTTCCACTGTAATTGTCTTTTTTCTTTGTGTTCGTTGAGTACCCCATTCTGGTTCACTGAATCTTTCTCATGCCTTCCCATACATGAATTTCAGTCCCTCTATTGATTTTTTTCATTATAATTAAGCACTTATCATGCAAGAATTATTTCCTTTTAATTTCTTTTTCTTGCTTCTGCCTCTTCACTCCTATACCCACGTTGCTGATACTCCACTGTCTTCACTTTTACCATGTGTTGCCTCGGCTTTTTGAGTTACATTAAGAAACTTATTTCAAAATCTTTATCTTGTAGGTGTACCAGCATTTATTTTCCAGAGGCAGTTTCTGGGGTATTTTTTTAGTGGACCATGCTTTTTCATTTTTAGTCATGTCTTCTATTTTTCTTATTAAAAATTGAATATTTGAAGCAAATATGTGGTAAGTCTAGTAATTAGATTCTGTCCCTACTCCAGGATTTTCTGGTTCCCCTTTGCTCTATTTTGTTGCTGTTGTTGTTGTTCTTATTCCTGTAACATGTTTCCCTGAACAGAAAAGACACTGAGATGTAAACTTAAAATCTTCATAAATCATTTATAAGCCTATATTCCTTTCCTTGGGCAAGTGTGGTGATTTCTGAAGTATCCTGATAGGTTCTGTTGATTTTAAATGTCGTCACTTTTAATATCAATTTCTCAAAGAACAAGGAAAAATGGAGACGCAAGGTGACATTCATTTAAATTTTCTTGTAGTAATTGTAGCCCAATACTAACTACCTCTGCGTCTTTTCCTTTATAATCAGAAGCAGCAATCATCGGTCAGAATTAAGCATGTTCAATATCTGTAAAACAGTGCCCTTAGTGCCCATAATGGTCCCTCATCCACAAACATATTTATAGCCATCAGCTCCAAATTGGAATATGTAGCCTCTTCTCTGCTAAGGGTAGAAACTAACCAAAATTAGCCCTAATTTACCATCCAATTCTTCCTCTGAAATTTGGAAAAATTAACTGCACCCCAGAGTTTTAAGATACTTATATTAGATGCCTTTTGCCAGTGCTAAGGTACTTATATTAGATGCCTTTTGTTGGTGCAACTGTACCTTAGTTGGTGAGATAGATTTCCAGTACTTTCTACTCTGTAATACTGCCGGAATCTTCTTAGAACTTGTGCTTTTATTAGAGAACAATTGAATATTTGCATGAAATCCAGAAAATGTTCTCTTTCCACTCACAAAAAGTAAGATTTAGATTAAGAAAATCATATACTACAGTTGGGGAAACAAACTCAGGAAACTGCAACAGAATCCACTGTTAACATTGTAGGTTTGATATGTTACCCATAGAGGATCATTGCATTCCACATAGTAAGTGACAAAAAATAAACACTTAAATTTACATTCTCATGTGAGAATGACTACATATTCATAGCTTCTCAAATTGAGAAATCCAATGCTTCCTTGGAGACTGAAAGTTGAGAAATAGAAATATCTCCCAAAGATCAGAGACTGTGTTTGAAAGCTACCTCTTTAGTATTATCCCCAAGTCCCTACCCTGGGCTGGGTAAGTCAAAGCCTGCTGAACAGCAAAGGGTGCAGGAGATTGCACAGTGATTTGAGGACAAGAGAACATAAAAAGAGCAGGTGGGACCTCAAAGATAATTAATTTAGTTTTTTTCTTAAACTTAACCCAGAAAGTGCTTAATGGCACACTGTCACCAATATAAAAGAGACAAAGATCCGCATCAGATATATTTTTCTCTAGCTTCTGATTTCTCTAGAGTTTCAACAATATTTATTGTTACTTCAGTTGTTTGATTAAAAAAAAATTCAGCAATTAGATAATAATGAATAATTTTCCAGATAATTCACCTTTACCTCAAGTTGTTGTCCTTTTTTTTGAGAGGGAAGATAGAACATATTTAAACATAACTCAGACATAATAGTTTAACTATGATGCATACTTGGTGCTACAAGTATGAGTTTTATGTTATGGTGAAATATCTTCAGGAGCTGTTAAAGTAGAACAAAAAATGTTTCCACAAACCCTATGAGAGTATAAGCTCTATTTGGGGGTAATTTGGTAATCTTTTTAACTACTTCCCCATTTCCAACTGTCAACAATGCATTACTACTTCAAATTGTTTTTGCTCTTCTTGTTAAAAGGATATACAATCCTGTACTTCCCCAGCCTTCTGGGAAAACAGACCACTAATGGCTTGGGAGGCAAATGGTTTATTCAAAACGTGGATTTTACTGGCCTGTTGTTATTGTTTGTGGCTAGAGTACGCCCAAAGCCTCAAACAGTTAGAGTTCTGTTTTCCAAAGGGTGCTGAATCTAGAGTGCACGACTGATTTGTAGTGCAATGCTAGGATTAAGGGAAGGTGATTGCTAGGTCAGTCCACTGATTGGATTGGCTCCACCCTAATCTCAGTAAACTGGAAAGACTGTAAGGAGCAAAACTAGGTTTGTCAGGCTTTCTGGCTGCTTATGCTGTCTTCTACCACCATCAACTGTCGCCCTTTTTCAGCCGTACACTTGTGCCCCTCTGCCATGTATCACCTTGCCGTGGAGTCTACTGAATATTGATTGAAATCTCTGTAAACTATAAGTTAAATAAACCTTAGCCCCTTTAACTTTGGGTGTCTGTTCTTTCTGTCTGACCAATGAGAAAAGTAACTAAAAGAGAAATTAATGCCAGAGAAGTGAGGTCATCACCATAACAATACCAGATGACATGGTTCAGAAGCTTTTGGGAATGGCTTATGGGAGATTCAGGAATTACTCAGAGATTCTGCCTGAAAAATTAGAGCTTGCATGTCTTACTCTGTACTCTAAGGGAGATTATGGCTAATAGGATCCTTCTACTAGACCAAAAGGCTAATAGTAATCCTACTAGCAAAGACCAGGCTCCAGAGGCTTCTGCTGGGAGGAACTGCATTGTTTGCTGGACTTCAGACGATGCATGTTATAGCTTTCCAGAAAGTTTGTCTGCATTTTGCTCATGTTCAGAAATTTTGCCTGAGTCTAAGATTAAGGGTGTCTGACAAATCTGGCAGAAGAAATTTCAAGGCAGTCTAATATTGAACTGGTGGCATGGCTACTGTCAAGTGCTTTTAGCCAGATTTATGTTGAGAATCAAGAGCAAAGAGCCCAATGGAATGATTTAAAACATTATACATTTGACCAAAACAGAATCTCCAAAAAAGATGTGGATTATGAAGATAGAGCAGAGGAGATCTTGATTACTAAGAAGCAACAGGAGGATAGAAAAGATGGCCTGAAGGCATCACAAGAAACAACAGGACTCCACCCGCTGCAACCTCAAAACTGTGAAAGATAAGACTTTGCTTCAAGAAGGAAGCTGCACAGCACTATGTTCCAGAATAATGGTGGTCTAGAGAATTTGTTCCTCAGAGTTGGATTTGCAGTGCTCATCTAGCCAGACACTGTTATGCTTACCACTGAGGGAGAGGGAAGCCTGGGCACTGCTGCTTCTGGTAGCAGAGCTAGGCATCATCCACATAGTGCTGGTTCTAGGTGCATGCAAGTGTTGTGGGGTCAGGAAGGCTTTCGGCCAGATTTCAGAAGGCCTGGGAGACCAAGCAGCATATCCCTGAGAGTGCAGTGTGGGAAGTATGTGAGCGTTAAGCCAAAAGTATAGTGGAGCCCCTGGAAGTTTGGAGAAGCTAGGAACATAGATCATCTGAGGAAAACTGCAAGGAGGGAGCAGAGCAGGTAAAAGACAAACAGTGGGAGCTACAAGCATCAGAAGTGTTGTAGGGGTGGAGCCGCCCAAGTCCTTTGGAGTTCACATCTTGCCACAGATTGCGTGGATGCTACAAATAGATCTAATGTTTGCCATGCTGGACTTTAGAACTGCCTTGTTCTTGTTTCTTTGTATCCCCCTGCTTGTAACTTTTGGAATGGAAATGTGTATCTTTTGCCATTGAATGTTGGAAGTGTTTAATTTCCTTCCACTTGTAGAGGAGCTCATAAGAGTTTGCCTTAAATCTTAGAGACTTGAACTTTTTAGCAATGCTGAAGTGTTTAGAACTTGGCAACTCTTGAAGATGGATTAAATGCCTTTTCCATAAGGTGATGTGCATTAGTCTTTGGGAGACTAGGGACAGATGTCAGGGTTTGTTTCTAGATGTCCCCCAAATCCTCATGTGGTCAGGATGCTTTTTTTGGATGGGGCTGAATATAGAGTGTGGTTGGTTGTAGTGCAATGCTAGGATTAAGGGTGCTGGGATTAAGGGTGGGTGATTGCTGGATCTGCCCGCTGATTAGATTGGCATCAAACTAGTCTGAATATACTGGATACAACATAAGGGACAGAAGAGGCTTGTCTGGCTCTCTCTTGTTGCTTTTGCTGTCTTCTGTCTCCATGAACTGTTACTGCTCTGCTGTATGCCACCCTGCCTTGGAGCCAGCTAATTATGGGTTGAGCTCTCTATAAGCTATGAGGGTAAAGTAAACCTTTCCCCTTTAACTTTGGGTGTCAGCTACTTTGGCTCAGCAAGGAGAAAAGTAACTAAAATAGCTAATAATCCTAAACAGGCTACATATTAAGGCATGATTGCTGATATAGTAATCTTGTGATTATGGATGCTGCTCCCAAATATTTAATTGTTTTAGGTTAAAGCTTTAGAATAAATGCTTCATAGGTCATTGATGTGGTTCTTATGAAAAATAAAATGAGTTGATCATAGTTTCATCGTATATACTCCATTGCTACCATATTTGTCCTTTTTCTGTCTAAATTCCCACAGGTATTAGTCTTCACGGATTTCTTGGGACTCTTGTATTATGTTGTGAACAGCCAAGTAGATGCATGGCCTAGAAGAAATAATTATGTATGCAACAAAAGAAAGTACTGCGTAATATAGTTGATAAGATAACCAGTGGCTACATATTGGACCTTAAGGCTAATTTAAGTAAGATGCTTAACTTCGCTGAGATTGTTTTATTTTCCTCTCAAGGGAGGGTCACTTCCCACTCTCATTAGATAGGTTTCTAATATTTGAGACGTGATCATCATTTTCCCAAGAAATCTTTCAAAAATATCAAAAACTAAAAATGATACACATCCCAGTTTTACCATTCACACCAGATAATTTTTCCTTTGCTTCAGTAAACCACTACATTCAAAGGGCAATCAGGTCTTGTTAAATTAAATAGCAGCCACCAACCTGCAAGCACACACTGATAGAGAAAGTAAGATGACACAGAGAAGGTCACCAGAGTAAAAAACTTGCCTAAGTCACAGACCTTTGGAAATTCAGGAAGAAATTCTCTCAACTACTTTTTCTTACCTCTGTAAAAATTGTGACTTGATGTATTATGATTCATTGTATAACCTGGGGCCAGAGGAAGAAATATAGAAATACCACAGGGAAAGCTTCTCTCTTCACATGTCCAACTTGATTAAAACTGGGCCACATGTCTATGGCTCTCCCTCTGAGAGCTGGGCCTCTAGGGATCTCCAGACTAAAAGATTCATACCACTGCAGAAGATGTACTACAGCTCAGAGCACTTATGGTTGAAGTTGAGGCTGGGAGCTATGGCTTTCTCCAGGGTAGAGTTCAGGAAGACCGAGGCCTAGGTTTCTCAGGTGTCAACACTTGGTGCTTCATATACGTAGAAATTTGAGGCAATGAGGATATTTGAGTTTAAACAAACTAATTGAATTTGATTCTGATTTATTAACTGAAGTTCCTGTCAGATAGTGAACATTATGTTTCAGTTTTCTCATCTGCAAAATCCTGGCGATATGATTTTATTGCCATTGGGCTAAGTAGAAAATTCAAGACAATACATGCAAAATTCTGAATACAGTGCTCCAGATATGGTTTGTCTATATACCAGTGAAGGTAGGTATGGAGTTTGCCGGTGGTGATTATGCTTATTTTAAAAATTGACATGGTGAGAAAAAATACATTCTATAGTTTAGAAAAGTGAAATAAGTGAATTCATTTGGTAAATGCATGGATCAGTGCTTTGTTAAAATCTCCACAACGTCAGCTGGTACCATTGTCACTGATGTCACTGTGGTGATCATTTTCTTTGTCAAAGGTAGAGAAGTCTGTAACAAGGGCCTCCTTCTCTCAGAAAACCACACATGCTGACAGCACTTTCACTGAGTAATCTGCCATCCTCACTCTACTACACCATCCATAGATTTACAGGCTCCAGTCTGAGCACGAGGAATGCAGTGTTGGGTAGAGTATGGGCAACGCAGGGAATGTGGTCTCTTCCATGGGTTTTTCATGAATATAAGTCAAGAAGGACCTGCAATTTCTTCCCCTCTGGGCACTGATTTGGGATTGTTTTTCCAAATCCTCAGGCATGGCAGATAAATGTGGTCCCTTATTTCCTATCACTCTATTCCCTTTCTGCAAACTCTGCTTCTGTATCGTCCCCAAATATGACTTCTACTCCATGATTCTATCTTTGTTTCAGGCTCTTTTTCCTCTCTTTCATCTATGTAAACTCTGAACTGCTCATGACACACAGCTTCAATTATTTTTCCAAAGTCATTTTTCTTTTCTTTTGGTAATAACTTCAGCATAGCTGATCCTGAATTTATCATTTCTTCTTTGGTGAATACTGTTTGTTCAGTATTTGATACTATAAACCTGTATGTTATTCTCCAATAGTTCATGCGTGTTTATAGTTTCTCACAATTTTATTGGAGCAGATTGGGGTTTGGAATTGTCTGATTCTTCTTTTTAATATGATGTTCAAAAATCGTATTTCCACTTCTCATGCAGGCACATGGACTTCTATCTGTACATCTCCAACTTATTGCAATGAATGAAGTCCGCTTAGGCTTTGTGTAAGCATAGATCTCATTCCAAGTTCATCTCTTGTTTCAAGTGGGGAAAACCTATAAAGGCAAGGAAAATTCTTATATCATTTATTAAAGAGTAGATAGGAAAGTAGTGGTCTCCTTGTAATTAGTGAATAATAACACTGGTTATATCACCAGGTCTTAATGGTAGGGCGAGATGAAAGGTGAAAAATCTGTGCCTGAAGAGTCCATCTTTTCTTCAGCCCTCTAAAAGGAACAGAGTGATGAATTCAAATGGCTCTGGATGGATCTCAGGATATAAGAACACATAAACTCTGCATTCTAGCAGTTTATTTTCCTGGTTAAGTGAGACACTAAAATATTCAGGAAAACCATATAGATAGATTATTAATTTCAGGGCATTGCTTATGTGCTCTTTTAGTCTATAATGCACTTAACTGATCAGTGTAATTCATAATATAAGCAAATATGTGTGAGAGAAGAAGCTAATGTCCTTATAGTCCTTTTTTGTGTGGAAACAGAAAGGTTTGGCCTACAAATGCACATTTTAAAAAATTCAGCACAAATGAACATATGGTAAAGTCTGAGAGAGCACTTGTGAAATGCTAGCTAACATTTCTGGTCCCTTATGATATGACCTGAGAAGTGCATGGTTGGTTCACTTCTGGTCAGTAGCAAAATTGGTGTTGGTGGAATTGATGGAGGAGGGCAGGTTGTGATTCCCCTTCCAGTTACTTCTTTTTAAACAGATAGGCAAGCAGGGCATCTGTTTCTCCTCTCTCCCCCGAGCTCATTCTCCCTACCTCTATGTAAGAGCTCTCCTGAAAGATATAGCACCCAAACTTACTCCACAGTACACAGCTACCCATAGATTCATACTTTTCTTCGTGAAAATTACCCAAGTTTATATATTAAACTGAAAAAAAAGTCAGAGATATCAAATACCATTGATGTACCCTTGCCATGACCCTCCCCTCCCAGTGTTCTTCACCTTGTCCAGTAATATCACCATCATACCGCAACACACCACAACCACCAGTCCACTTTTGAAAATTTTTGAAATATTCTTAACAAAAAGAACTGTAAAACTCTTTTGTGCAAGTGAGGTAGTGCTATTCTGAGGTGTTACCTGGAAGAATATTAATAGTGTGTCCTAGACTCATGATAAATCAATGCAATGATCTGTTCTTAACCTCTCTTCAGTTAAATTGTTTACAGCAATTATATTTTTTGCTATTTAAATTCTCATTAACAGGTTCCAAATGTCAGTGTAATGGTTAAATATACTGTACTAGTGTAGCTAACATCACCAGTGAGAAGAGCTGGAAGTATACAGTAACTATAATTTCTTCAAGAGGGAACTAATAAAAGGCATTGAATCATTTTTCTGGGAAGTTTAGAAGAAAATACTGATGACAGGAACATAGAAAGATGAGAAAATGCAAAAAAAAAAAAAAAAAAGAAAAAAAGAAGGGCAATGGACACCAGGAAAAAAACAATGATTCAAAAACCAAAACAGAATATTAGTACACAATTTGATTCACCACTACTTAATAATGATTTAAATAATGACTAAATAATGACTCAATAATGACTTAATAATGAATTAAATGCTAAAAAGAACTCAACCAAAATACTCAATGTGTTTCTTTTAAGAAGGGTAGGAGGAGGTAGAGATATTGAGTGAGACAGTGAAATATCTGTATTCCATGAAAGAAATATAAATTTTTGCATAAAATGTATATGTAAAATTGGTAAATTGAGGTGTTGCAAAGTGTTAAAAGTGTGAAAGAAATTTCCAGGAGAAACTACTAGAAGAGTTGAAACTAGATGCCTCTGGGAAGTGGAGGTTGGATGTACAGACACATAGAAGGTATACTATTTTAATAACATTTTATAGTACAATTTGAGTATTTTTGTTTAATAAGTATCAACAAAAATGGCTAAAATTATGTTTTTAAAAGAACACTAGAAGTGTAGGCATGATAACACATGCCTGTAATCCTGGCATTCGGGAGGCTGAGGCAGGAGGATCACTGCAAATTTAGGACCAGCCTCAGCTACAAAGTTAGCTCAAAGCCAGCCTGAATTGCAGAGCAAGACCCTGTGTTAAAAAGCCCACTCCGCAAAGAGACCTCACAGAAACAGTGGAGCCCTGGAGCACTCCAACGTTGAGAAGGCAGGCAATAAATGAAGAACCACAAACAAGAGTTATGAATGGCGGCCAGCAGTGTCAGAAATGTCTAGGTGATTATAATGTCACCAAGGAGAGGCCAGTGCGGTGGAAAATGCGATAACAGTATGAACAATGACAGGGGCATGTTCCTTGGGCTGGACTGTGTCATTGCCTAGTTTGAATGAAGTGAAAGTTTAAGATCAAACAGAATGGACTGAAAACATTGAAAATGAGAAATCTTGTATAATGATGTAGAAAAAGTTAAATAAACTTATTCAAAGGGTAGGAAAAATGGCAGCATCTGTGTTAGCCGACGGATGTAAGGCATGTCAGTCATTCAGGCTACCAGCTGATGAGCATTGACATCACTCCACTTAGTTGAGATATTTAGCTCCTGACGGTTGCAGAGGTTCCTGTTGGACATGTTTCTAATTTCCATATAAAATATGAGGCACAGTTGTGAATTAGGGATAGATATCAGATTGGAGGTACTGGGGTAAGAAAATGAAATATTATGTTCCTAAGTGGTAAAATTAGGAAATAATGGAAAATAATGAGAAAAAAAATCATGCTAACAGTGAATGTGGATTGATTTTGACACAAACTATCTAATAGTCAAAAGAAAGCAAGAAAGGTGACTTGTTGGTACCTCTGTGCTTTTGGACAAGTCATGGGAGTTCACACATCTTCATTCCTCCCCTTGTACTTAGCTTACCAACATGATAGCTGTGCAGTTTAAACCGGTGGTTATGCCAAGTATCTGACTTCCCTCCATAGGAGGAGAGCTGGCGTTTGAATCAAGTTTGGGCTGTGAGGGCTCAGGGGTGCCAATAAAAGCCCTCTGAGGAGACATTAAGTAGTTCAAATGAATGGCCACAAATTCAGGATCCTATTGTCTTGAGCCCTCTGCTCATCATTTCTACAATAAAAAGAGCAGTTACTGTTTTCAAGGTAGACTCTAGAACTACTTTGTACAGAAAGAGGGTAACCTGCTGCTTGTGCATGTTTTAGAAATGTATAGATATAAAAGTTTGACTCAGAGAAGACAAACTAATGTTACTGAATAGTTTTAAATAGACTTTCAAGGAAGTTATTTAAGTAGCAAGGCATACCTTTATGTGAACAGAAATTACTTTCTTGAAAGTTGAATTTTAAAAAATTAGAAAGAACAATGACGTTATTCTTAAAAAATAATTAACAGCTGATTGTTAAATGTATTTTTCAACTACTTTTTTTAACTAAACTCTACATGCAATCACTACTATGTCTTTAATAACTGTCACATTAAGAACATTAGGTGCATATCTTTGTCTCCAGCATGGAATTTGGCTGCTAGTAAGAAGCGCAGTTGCTTGAATATAACCGGTCCACATAGAGTGAGGTTTTTCCTGTCCTGGGTATTATAAGAATGGGCCATGCATTCTAGCCCATTTTAGAGTGAAGATTAGAAAACAAAAGGAACTGCTAATTCATTAGGAAGCGTAAGTAGTAGGTACTCATGCTGGTTCCTTGGTGTCATTCAACCAAAATATCAAGTTGCTTGCACAAAAATGTGGATAGTTTCCCCATCAAGTTATGCTTTTCTTTTTATATGGATATGAACTTTATTTGGAAGAACAGGTGAATATTACCCTGAATATTTTTCAGAGTTAAAACCTTTCAAGAACTTTATTTGCTGTTGTTCCTTGTTTCGTCTTCCATTTGTCTTTTTAAATTTTTATTACACAGGCACTAAATATTAATAATACAATCCTTGGTGCTTCTAGCCCCTTTGTAAAACTTAAATATAAATACAGTGATATTTTCCTTCAGTTTCTGACTAAAATCTCTTCAAAAGTTTATATTTAAACCCAGACTATGCATATATTTGCTCAATTAACTTAAAACAGATATGGATATAATTCTAATCAAACAGTTATGATCTGAATTGGTTCAAAGAATGCCAAAGGAAGCAGGCTCACTACCACACAAAGCATATTTCACTAGAGAACAATCGAATTTTTGAAAAGTATTCCTTTAAATTAAGTATAGCTCATTTTCCCTACTGATTTTATCCTTTGCTTATTTAACTACCACTTCATATAAAAATCTCCAGGTATTTTTAAATAATACTATAATTTCTACATAGCTGAGTCAAAGAAGATATGTACTGCAAAGATTATGTTGATTCTAGCATTGGTAAGTGGTGAACTCTTACTGATCACAAAAAGATTTACAGAGAAATAATGCATCCAGACACTTCTTTTGCTTTTGATATCATTTATTTGTCAGCAAGGCAATTCAAGAATGTTCCAAGGAGATCTACTTTTAGAAAATTATACTTTTAGCTAGTATGCTATTGAGCAAGAGGACATATTTTCTGTACTGTCTAAGGTGTGTACATCGCTCTCTTATACAGATATCATTGTATAGTTCCTTTAAAATTTTATCTAAATGTTCCCTACTGTTACTATTTTCTCATGTGTATCTTTCTGTCATGTATCTATAGTTGGTTATTATGTTAGCACATTCATTAAATTATTCCTTATACCCTTTTTGCCCCCTCATTTGAATCTGTGTTGAGCTTGATAACAAATTATGGTAGAGATGGCACACTATCAGTTCAAGGCTTGAGCCTGAGAGGAAATAGTAGCTTCTACTCCAGTGCTCTTACTCACCCATTAGCGTGCTGTGAAAGGCCAAAGCTCCATGAAAAGTCCACGTAGAAAAGAAGCATGGTTTCTGCTTGACTACGCACTAATTGCCTGCCAGCACCAACTGGTAGTCGTATATCAGCACCGCGTCACCTTGGAAGGCTCAGAGTAGCTGGGCCCCGGATAAGTGCAGATCTTGGGATAACACCAGAAGAATGGGTCAGATGAGTCTAACCAGCTAATGCCATTACAAGAAATAAGGATGTAGTTGTTTTAGATCACTATGTTTTGTACTAGATTTTTTATGCAGTAAGAATTAGCCTAAACATTATATATCCAAGGACATGTATCAGGCAACCTCTTTTTTTGCACTATTGTATTAGGTTCATTGTATCAGATGATATGGGGGGAATGGAACATGCCTTTGCTTTGTGAGTTATGTTATAGGTTAGTTGGGATCATGGCTATGATGCTGTTTCTGATTGTTTCTCTTCAAATTCTCCTACCACCTCACAAGAATGTGTCTCCTAAGATGGCAGAAGAGGTTAAGATGGTCCAAGATTCATACATTACTCAGGTATGTATGTGTGCAAAAAATAAAAACTCTTCTGAATAAAGCATGGCATGAATAGTTTTCAGACAACTATGAGATCACATCTAGAACAACTAAGTAAAAGACTGGAAAATCTAATGGTGCTACAATATCTACATTCTGACAAAATTAAATGAATATTCAGAAATTAGGAAGTGCAAAGAAAGGGGAGAAAAGAGAAATATATATTTTTACAAGCAATTGTATTCTTTTAAGATGCTTCTCAGTGACTTCTCAGTCCGTATATAAAATAGTTGTTGTCGTCACAAAGTTTGTCCTACTCTACCCCTATGAAGTTTTTCATTCTTTTTTCCCCATTCCCAGCAGTCAGTCATTCCCCTTTCTTTTCTCCTCCCTACAGCACTCTGACCTAAAATCAAATCACAACTTGCACTTGAACTTCTGCATCTTCTACAAAACAACTGACTTAGGAACAGTGTATATAATAGTATTATTGTCTTTGAAATCTGTCACTGTAGGTTGACTTTTGGCATCTGTCATACATCAGGCACCCCAGCACACTGAGTCTCCTGAGAAGACAGAGTGAACCACTGTAGGCCTCTGGGTAGCACATTAACTGCTGTAGTTGAGAGAAATAATTAGAGGTACTGAAGCAATGCACCGAAAGCCTACTGACTGGTGAGAACAGAAGATAAAACGATGGAGAAAAGAAAAGCATTGATGAATACATGGACTTTTGGAAGACAGGAAAGAAGGAAAGGAGCAGGAAGAAGAGAGAAATATGTATTTTCACAAGTTATTATTTTAAGATGTTTTTCTGTGACTTCAAAGCCCAACTTTTGCTCCTAGGATTTTACTGATATTATTCCTATGTTTTAAATAATATTTTAAAAATATTATCTGTGATATCAAACTGATTATCAAATAACACTAAGTGAACACAGTGCTACATCCATATCATGTATGCATACTAAGGAGCCCAAATTTCCTTGAGGAGGCAATACCCATATATGATATATTTGGAAAAATAGAACATTTCCACCTAATCAATGGTAACATCCAGGGTGTCAATATGAATAAGCCAATATGATGCTCACAAACAGCCTAACAGACTTAGCCTCAATAAGTTGATGAAACTGGAAGCAAGGAGCCAGGGCTGGTAGCTGAGGTTGTGATTCCATCGCTGATTGCTCAGGGCCTCCGGGTGGGTCATTTAACCTTGCCTGTTTTCAGATTTCCTATCACCAAAAAGGAAATTAAAACTGGAATTCATTCTCCCGGGTGGCAGCCTAAGAGCCAGAGAGCATCTTATCATCCTATTTATAATTGTAGACTCACAGAATTTGAGAGTTGGATGGGTCTTTAGCCACCACCAAATTAATCCCCTCGTCTTACAGATATAAGCACTGGGACTCAGCAAGGTGAAGCACATTGCTCAAGGTCAAGCCAGCTGGTAGCTCCTGACTTTCAGTCAGAAAGTCTATCATGATATAACACAGACCAATATCCCCAAAGTGCCCTGTTCCTTTTGTTCTTTATACCCATAAGTATATCTATTCAGTAAAAACATATTTGAGAGCACAAGATCATACTGGAACACATGCCACCTGTGTCCAAATGATCCATGCACGTATTCACTATAACCCTTTAGGTCACGTTTCATATTTTCCTAAAGATTGAAGGTCAAAGCTCTAACTGCCCTTGTATCAGATGATATGGTGGGAATGGAACATGACTTTGCTTTGCAAGTCATGTTTTAGGTTAGGTGGGATCACGGCTATGACACTGCTTCTGATTGTTTCTCTTCAAATTCTCCTACCACCTAACAAGAATGTGTCTCTTAAGATGGCAGAAGAGGTTAAGATGGTCTAAGATGCAGTACAATTTTGGAACCCAAAATCACCCTATGTGGCAATTTTACAAATACAGGAGATCCATACAAATCATACTATGAAAAATTGGAGGTAATTTTACTATGTTCCTTTCGGTCATATCCAGACTTCAGGCAGCTCCACTTGATTTTTGCTGAGGTTTTCAGTTTGAGTGTCTGCAAAGCCAAGCACTTCTACAGTTCATATTTTTGTTTACAATTTGGAGAAACAGAGAGACAGAGAGAGAGAGAGAGAGGGAGAGGGAGAGACCAGAAATCATTCGGCCTAAGTTCCCAGCATGCCCCCTTCCACTTCCTATAGAAGAAAGACTTGGCCAACACCATCTTAGTGCTGCTTTAAAGGAAATAGAAACCACAGTGCCTGACTTTGTGTATGGTAGCTTGCAAAGGCATTTTCTATAATGTATGGAATGAACTGTTTCAAGTATTTTTTTCTTGCCACTATAATTTTTATATCTCATTTTACCTCTGTAATTAAGACAGGTCTGGTAGGTATTTAAATTAGCCCAGCTTTCATCTCTATCACACATTCATTTCAAAACTTTTATGAATATTTAATAGAGGTTTTATAATTCATGGTGATATGATGAACAGCCTTTTGGCCGTTAAGTCAATTGACAGAAAAAAAAAATCTCTCTCTTCAGGCAGAAATAATAACGATTCTATTTCTGTTCCTAGATTGGTGATTACACAGTCACCTGTTTTCACATTAAACTTTGATGATAAATTACTCAGCAACCATGATAATATCAGAAGTTTTACTGGCCAGAACAAATTGCCAGTAATTGCTGGCAAGATAAAGAGAAAGCACTGCTTCTCCTTCCCCCGTCCTTCCCCCAGGGGATTGTGGCTGAGACCCCACAATCCAACTGGTTCCTTTTTCTTTCACTTGTTCTTGCCTTTATACTTTATGCTATTTTTTTGTTTCCTTTCAAGCCTTAATCTGTCCTTCTAGTAGGAATATATTAATATTCCATTAGCAAAGCTGCAGATTTTACATGCACACACAGAACATAGGCTCAATAAGAACAGTTAACTGAGAGATGAACTGGAGTTCAAACAGGTTCATTTTCTACCTGACTCCCCACAGGACATACATGCACATTTTTAAAAATATTTGAGAAATTTCTCCAGATTAAAGCATGCATCAAATGGCGCTGTTTCCAAAGAACCTAGAGGTTCTATTTCACTTAAATATATCAAAGGTTTAGAAAAAGACAGTCCGATGCTAAAACCTAAGTATGTATCAGATAATTATAGAATCTAACCTTGGCATCAGATCTAGGCAGCTGGGGCATCCTTCTTTCAGTATTCAGCTCAGCACAAAACTGAAATCATAAATGGCAAGATATGAAGGAGTCACATTCCTTTTTCCATCCCTTCTATGTCTCCAAGGAGCCTATGAGAAGCCTTCCCTATAGCATATTGAGGAACTGGACCATCCGGCCAGGCTTTATGTCCCCTATAATGGGGTCACAGAATCTACTGTCCCCCTTGGGAGGCAATTCTGCTGCCTAATAGCTTCATTCCAACAAACTTTTTCCCTTGATATGCAGACAACTCCTCTCTGCTCATTTCCTTCTCAGTAATGCCCCTTTTACTATCCTGCAAATTCCTCTTTAGGGGTTTACAGCCCTGAGGCAGAGGCTGTGACACCACTGCGTCTTAGCAGCAGCTTCACAGACCTGCACACGCACTTCACTCTTTTAGTCTGACCTCATATGCTAAAGCCTTCATTCCTTAATCTTGTTTGTGACTCTTCTCCATACTTTGTCCAATTTGCACAAATGATGACTCATGCAAATGATGAATTTTACTCTATAAACTGCAATACATCGGTGAACATTTGCTAGTAAATACTCAGATGCTCACTGTGTCCATAGAGTGTGCCCACACGTGCACACTGGACTTTAATCCATAAGGCTATAAATTCTAATGGCATTCAAGTGCCCTTGGCTGCACCCAAGGAGAGATGCAAAGAAACTTCATTTCCACCTGCCCTCTCCCACTCCTTCTCAACTTTTTTCTTAGTGAGGCTTTGGAAATATGGCCTTAAATGTGGGGCAACTAGCACACTACAAACATAATTATATCTTATTATTAACCAATGAAAATTTATTTCATATAAAAGCATGAAAATTAAATGTGTTTCAGTGCAGTAGTATTTAGTCAGTTTCGAAGGATGGTCTGTGAATATTCTCCTTCCTCTGGGTTGAGATCTCTTGGCTAACCCTAACATGGAGGAAAGAGTCAAAGTGTTCTAAATTTCAAATGAGGTCACTTGGGGGCTGGGGATATAGATCAGTGGAATAAGCGCCTGCCTGGCAAGTGCAAGGTTCTGAGTTCGATCCCTGGTACCGCAAATGAGGTCACTTGGGAAATTGTACCCATTAGCTTTGTACAGGACAGAGGGTAAATTTTACTACCTACATTTTAACACATTCTATTCCCTTTTATTTTAAAAGCAACCTCAGATTTGTGCTACTAACATGGCCTCATGCAAACTAGAACACACAAGTCTCCACTGTCTCCATTGTTAGGTAGGTTTGAGGTGTGAACAGTGTACCATGGTGATGCTGGCAGAAGCCCAGCAGTCTCCTTCTGTACTGTGGGCTGTAGCACTTAATAGGCATAAAATAACTGCCAACTGGGCCAATATGTATTTTCATGCTTTTAGGTACTGAATCATTTAAATTTAATTCTACTCATCAGGAGTAAACTTAAGAAAGCAAATATTTACTGTGTGGTGGTTGTGAATAGGTGGCCACTCCTGGCTTCTGAGCATATGCTTGAACATACGTGAGTACAGGCATACACAGAAATAAACACACACTTAATCTTGCCTGGTGCTTAGACACAAAGAACTAGAAAAGTGGTTCGACAAGACTTTTGTGTCATTTTGCCTTTGCCTTGAATGCTTGTGTACTTTGCATTTAATAAGTCAGCCATTTTAAACATTTTCATTTATAAATCCAGGACCAAAAATAGTCCATATATGTATAATTGAAATGAAAGCCTCAAACAAAGGCTTTCTTCTTTCACTTTATAGTCTTACTGCAAGAGAAATTAGTTAATGTTGATGTTGTTTCAACCTAAAATGTTTCAAGGGTTCTTCTGGGCTAACAGCAAAGTCCTAAACTATTGTCTAACGTTGTGGAAACTGGTGGTTCTTGTTCCTGAGTACAATTACTGTACTTCCATTTTTGCTTTTGTGCTAAGTCTTCTTTGGAAAACATATAGAAATCCATTTTTATGTATGCTTGTATGTACAGAGGTAGACATATTTATAGATTCATCACAGTCCAGCTTTCTCCCATGTGCAGTTTAACAGAGAATGTATTGCTCTGGCTACAGCCATGGGAGTAGACCAGACTTAGGAATCCCTGACAGCTACTGAGCATTTGGAAAATAATTGTGACTTCACTGATCAGTATGTATACTGTATAAGTGTCTTTCCTTCCACAAGATGTGAATTGATCATAGTTGTACCCACTGCAGAGTTCTAGAAAGGCTGTGGTATATTTCAGTCCTTATAAAGTATAGCCACTCGTGCTACTTTTGTTCTACATCCTTCTGTACCTCTCCCACCAATGTACCTCAAATATAGAGACTGAACAAAAGCTAGAATAAAAACATAGACAAATTTCACAAGTTTAGACTTTCAATGGAGGAAGTGAAAATGATGCCTAATAATTCTCTCCAGTCTGGGCTTTGTGCTAAACTGGAAATCCATCCATGTTCGATGTTGATAGCACCCTGTGGATTAAGGACTAGACTCTACATCCTGGAAAATAGGATGGTAAGCCAGAAGTAGCTCACCAAAATTTCCATAACAATCCTTGGGCCAAAGTCTAAATTCTGAGTCCAAGTCTGATCACAAAGCATCAGAAAATGTGTTTTTATTGTCTACAATGTAAGATAAAACTTCAGAGTTTGCACTGGATTCTAAATTCAGGCTCTGTGGGTCGCCAATATTAACAGCTGGAGAGAAGAACTGAGTCATTATTCAGATATACAGTTGCTTTATATAGAGGCAGAAGAGACTGTGGCTCTGTGAAAGCATTTAAAGGGCTCTGGGGAGGACCTTTACTATTTCCCCAATGAGCTATACCACCTGCCAGCTAGTGACTTTATAGGGAACAACACCTTCCATTTCACAAACACTGAGATGGCTTAAAATAAAATCTCCCAGAGAGCTGTACTACATATTCTGAACTACATACCTAAATTAGAAAATCTTCTTCCTGGGAGTAAGTTTGATCAGAGAATAGAAAATCATAGGAAAACATGGGCTGGCTGAAGACTCCTCTTAACAAAAAATGTAGGAGGCAATATAAATTTTTTAAAAATAGAATAACAACTTTTCTGGTCCAAGTGTGTTCTGGTTAATCGATCAATTAGACTCGGCTATTTAAGTCTACCTGATACAGACAGGTCAAGTCCTTCCTGTTGTTTCAGGTTCCTTAGGCCATAGGTACAAACACTGAGGTATAACAAGAATATGCATGACTCCGCCGGAAATGCTCCTGTTCACTTCAGAGTGTGGTGAATTAAATAAAATTGACATCTGTTTTTCTAAGTGAAAGTTTACAATTAGGAGCACAAATAAAACTTCAGAGAAATAAGAAAGATAAGTTGTCCCTCTTCCCACAGCCAGCTGGACACAGGATTAACTAGGTGAGGTATATTTAGAAAATATATGCAAGTATTATGGAAAGATAGTAGCATATTCTTCAGACAGTTATAAAAACAAAGGAAAATAATCTTAGTCCCAGCATAGCATGACTCCATGAGATCTTACTGATAAATCACACTCTCCAAAAAAGATAACTGCATTTGGCAGTGAGAAGAAATCAGATCAGATCTAGTAAAACTAAAATAATTTACATAGAGTATAAAGCTGATGGTGAGCCATAATAGAGAACTTATTGTTAGTGTAATCATAGAAACTAATTTTTATAATGATTGTTTTACATAATGTAACTATACTGAATCCATTTATTATTTCTAAAAGTTGTCTTTTACTTTTTCTCACCTAATTGCTTGGGCTATAACTTCTAGTACTGCGTTGGAAAGTGTCAAGAGTAGACACTCATATCTTATTCCTGATCTTAGATGAAAAGATTCTAACTTTTTTCAAGTTTTGCCATTGTATATTACACAATAATGTTATTATACAGTAACAATGAACTATTGCAAGATTGGAATTAAGAAAGTAATACCATTTGCAGTAACTTGAAAAAGAAAATATATTTAGGAATAAATTTAACCAAGAAGGTGAATAATCTGCACAATTAAAATGATAAAGTATTTTTAAGAAATAAATTATGGAGATTAGAAATGAATAAAATGATATACCATGTGCAGAACTAATATTATTAAAATATATCTCCAAATCTTATCACACTTCCAATGGTATTTTACATCAAGCTAGAAAAAATATCTGAAATTTCACATGGAACACAGAAGACCATGTGTAGCCTAGATAATTGTGAATAAGAAGAACAAAACTAGAGGCATCACATTCTCTGATTTTAAACTGCATTACAAAGCTATCATAAACAAAGTAGTAGGGTACTGATATAAAAATATATCCATAGACCAATGGAACAGAATTGAGAGCCTAGAAATATACTCACAGGTATATAATCAACTAATGTTTGACAAGAGGTCAAAGAATAAAAGAGGAAGAAAGATCTGTTAAATAAAGAGTATTAGTAGAACTGGATCTCTTGTACCTAAAAAGAATGAATTTGGAAAGTATCTTGCTCTCATACAAAAATTAATTTAAATGCTTTAAGACTCCAGTGTAAGATCTGAAACCATAAAATGATTTTTAAAAATGGGAAAAATGTTTCTCGGCATTGATCTTGTCAATGACTTTTGGATGTGGCACCAAAAGCGTAAAAACAAAAACAAACAAAAAGCAAGTATGTCTACAGCAAACAGAAAAGCAAAGAACATTGTCAGTAAAGTTAAAGACAACCTACAGAAGGGGAGAAAATATTTGCATATCCAATGTCTGATAAATGCTTAAGACATAAAATATGAAAGCAACTCATGAACTTAGCAAAAATACATAAATAAACCAAATTTAAAATGGGCAAAAAACCTGATAATTTTCCCAAGGAAAACACATGAGTTATCAACAGCTATATGAAAAGATACTCAAAATCATTAACCAGCAAAACCATGCAGACCAAAATCACAATAAGATATCACCTCATACTTACTAGAATGGCTAGTGTCAAAAAGAGAAAATGGTAACATATTAGGAAAGATATGGGGAAACAGGAACTCTGATATACTCTTGGACAGAATCTAAATTGGAATAGTCATTATGAAAACAGTTAAAAGTTCTTTGGCTGAGGATATAGCTCAGTGGCACAGTACCTGCCTGGAAAGTGTGGGATTCTGGGTTCGATTCCGGACACCAAGAAAAAAGAGTTCTTTGAAAACAAACACATTGTACTACTATATGATCCAGCAATCCCATTTCTGGCGCTAAATCACAAGGGAGTGTGGTCAGTAAGTTGAGATATCTGCATTCTCATGCATAACAACGTTATTTGCAAAACCCAAGATATAGAGAAAACCTCCATGCCCATGGATGAATGAATACGTAATAAAGAATTCTTTAGGTAGAAAAAAAAGGAAATCTTACCATTCACAATGACATGCTATGTAATATATGCCAACCACAAAAAACAAATGCTGCATGATTTCTCTTCTACGAGGAGTCTGGAGGAGTAACTGGTACAAGTTGAGAGCAGAACAGTGGTTACCAGTTCATAGGGGTGTAGAACATAAAGTATCAGCCAAAGAGTAAGCGCTTTAAGTTATAATATGAACAAGTTCTAGGGCACTAGTAGTTATATTTAATAACAATGTATTTAATACACAAACCTTGCTAAAATAGATCTTTCATGCTTTCATCACACACACAGGAACAAACACACACACAAGGTAACTGTGAGGTGATAGATGAGTTTAGTCATCTGATTGTGGTAATCAGTATGTGTTAGACACGTATGAAATCATCACACTGTACACTTTGAATATGTATAGTCTTTGTCGATTTAATATTTTAAAATAAATGTCATATGTGAAATGTTAACACTAATCTTTAATTCTCCATGAAATTAACCATGGTTTGCTCTTTAACACTGTTTTAATATTTTTACTTGTTTCTGCAAATATATCTAAAGAAAAAATATAATATTGACATAAGCTAACAGATGTACTGGGTAGAGGGAATTGTTTTCTGTCTGAGTGAGAATGTAATACTGTATTGCTTTTAAAAATTAATATCATATTGTGACTACTTTTAAATTATTAATTTATTTTCCTTAGTGATATAGAAAAAGAAAAAAATCTTATTGGCTAATAAGGGTCAAATATTGACCCAAGGAGGTGAGCCCTGCTCTCTACATCCCAAGGTTATTCTGATACATACCTGTCTATTCACGTTCCTAATATCATGACAGAATGAGTCTTTTCTTTCTTATTGACTTAATCAAAAACATCACTTCAAATAAATTAATCATTTTGCTTTAGCAGCTTAACATATGATCATTATCAT
The DNA here is from genome assembly GCA_004027595.1 of Dinomys branickii. NCBI lineage: Eukaryota > Metazoa > Chordata > Mammalia > Rodentia > Dinomyidae > Dinomys > Dinomys branickii. The sequence goes on along the minus strand of PVLD010012149.1, from coordinate 9,816 downwards.
TTTCCTACTATAGTACTATTAATTTTATGGAATTATTTGCTAGTATTTTTAGATTATTTCTTAGCACCACATATTTTTCATACATCAGTGGTCTTAAGTTATATAAATTGTATGAAAAGTGTTTCCCCTTGTACAGAAAATATCTAAGATAATTGTACTACTAATTTCTATTGGTTTATTGAAAGGAACACTTAATGCTTAACTTTTTCTGATCAATTTTGCATGTCTATATCTGGCAATCTGAACAATTATTTTGAAGATAACAGTATGCAATAGAAGAACCATTGTTGATTTCCTATCATCTTGTTTTGAAATTTTGTATCATTTTAATGTTTCTTTTTTAAATTCTCTATAAAGAATAAAATGAAAAAAAATACCAGTAGTGCAGAGAGGAAAAAAGATGTATAAATTGCTACTCATGTGGCTAGTAAATAATATTATAGAATATTTAGCTAATTAAATTTTCAATTACTTCTACAACACCATTACTTTAAAATGTCATAGATTAAATTTCCAGTTTTGTTTTCTCTTTAGCAAAATATAAAGTGCAAAATGTAGCAAATGCTGTCTCTTTCTTATGCTTTGACCCTTTTCCTACCTCAGCAGCCATGAGATAATATCAGTTTTTCTTTCTCCTCAAATTCAACTCCTTCTTCCTCCTCTGGATGGTATTCATAGTGTCATGTGCCCTTGTGTGAAGCACTGAAAAAATGAACTGACTGTATCTTTCATCCTATGTACTTGCTCTCTTCCAGTGTTTTCAGGAGGCCGGCGAGCATCCTCAAATGCAACTTAGATGCATACTCTTCCCTTAATGTGTGAAGTGGCTTTATTTCCAGAAGGTCACCTAACCCTGGCCTCCCGCTTTGTTCCTCATCTCTGCTGTTCTATCTGGGGCAAACTGTACGTTTTTATTGAACTAGCTCAGTCCCTTAACCACAGGAGCCTCTGTAAGCCTAGATGACCTTCTTGGGAAATCCTTCATTTCCCAAATTTCTTCCAATGAGAATGTGCTGTTTCTTTTCATAGTGTGTAAAATATAGTGTCTTGGACTGTTTACTTGTTTTTCCCCATAATATTATAAAGTTTTGAAAGATAATGTTTTTGAGTTAACCATGAATAAATCTTCACCAGTGTCTAAGCTCTCAGTCTATAACTAACGCCTAATAAGGGCTTATGGGTTAAATACATTTATTTATTAGGCTCTGTAGGACCTATGCTATATTAATTAGATTAGAAAGTGCTTTTCCTCTTTTCAAGGCACAAATTTCATTTCAAACATCAAAGCAGGAGTATAAGTCAAAAACCAATGAAGAGAATGAGGACTCCTATTCTCTACACAAGAAGGAAGAATGCTCAGTGTCCACCAGTTAATTCTCTGTTGTTTTTCTCAAGGGTGTACAAAGAAAGCTTCTCTACTTGTAACAATAGTGATTTTTTTTGGCTAGGCATCATTAACAAATGTGTTAAGTCCCTGTGACAACTGATTAATTTTAGGGTAAGGTTATGAATATAAAACAACGAGTGTTAGTATGTAACATGCATTTTAATGATGTCACAGCAAAAGTAAAGGATGAGAAAGATAATTTAATTTGCTTTCTCTGAAAGGTCAGTCCTCCTGGGATAAAATTGTCCCTTAGGGTACCAGTGCCTTTCTCAGCATATGCCCCTTCTGCTAGCTCTCTGTTCCTTAGGGATGGGATATTTATATTTAAATACAATTAGACTCTGCTGTTTGGAACAAAAGAGATGGTGGAGGAAGCAGAGGACACTTCAATGCTTTTAAAATGAACAAGAACATATTTGTACATCCGTGTGTGTCCTTGAGTCCTTTATTTCATCCTTATTTCAGCACACTTTAAGTTAAAGTGTATAGTTAAGAAAAAAATAGAAATAGATGTAACCACTTGGACATATTGGTTAGTCCTTGTATATACAAAGACTTCATTCAAAAGTGAAAGTTTTTTTTTTTTTAATTGCACATCTTTTAGCACATCTTTTAGCCAAAGCTTGCCCCAAGGTGTGCAACGGTGTAGCTTGTCTCTGGGTAGGACTGAGTCTTTTATAATTCTAAAATACAGCAGAAGTGCCTTCACAAACCTTGAGTTTAGTATGTATATGTAGAATCCATGGATTAATGTCTGACTTTACAGACATTGGGAAACATTCAATACACAGTTCAATGAAACTCACAAATAATGAAACAAATACTCAAGACTTAGTTGTTCATAGTGGAAATATCTTCAAAAATAAGTATTAAAGTTTAAATTTCACGGATGAATACATAAGAGGAATCTTAGTAAAATATAGTCAATCAAGATGTCAAAAACGAATTAATTTTAAGTTAGTGTTATATAAGGAAGGGGATTATCTTAGATATTGAAGATACCACAAAATTGTGCATTAAACAAATAATAAATAATGAAGAACCATTGTTGAAGTCCTACCATCTCGTGTGGTGAAGCTCTGCATGATTTCCAATGTTGTTTTTTTAACTGTTACTGTCTTTCATTGTTTGATCAATCTTACATTCTTATTATGTCTGGTGGACTGAGCAACTTCCTTGAAGATAACAGTGTGTAATATAGCAATCATCATAAATTTCTCTCACTTTGTTTTGAGGTCATGTACCATTTTTGTTCTTTTTGTGTTGTTTTGATTTTGTCTTCATTGTTGTTAGAAATATTTAAAATATAAAATATGTATATATTCTATATATAAATATATGTAAAAATGTGTAAATATTTTATATTAACATATACAGAGATGATAAGAAGAATGTTCTAGAGGAATAGCCAGTTGTGAAGAAGTTCAGTAAGAGTGACTGAAAAATGTTAAAGTTCAGGTACGTTTGCACGATGTAAAGAAAGTTTGCGGAGACTCCTGTATGTGTATATTTACTGTTTGGAGACATCTATGTTCATACTTATGGCGTCCTCCCTGATGTCAGTGACATATTTCCTGTTCAGGGTGCACACTGTGTGGGAAGGGAATAGCTACTCCAAGTCTCCCTCATGGAAGAGTCCACTTACAAATGGAAAAGACACACTGCTATCCTTAAGTGCCTCACCCAGGTCAGATTAAGGCACCAATTTCAGGAGGGAACTGGATGTGACAACAGGAGCAATGGTGTCAGCAGCCTAGGGTCTGAGTTACTAACTTTGACTTCCTAATTAGCTACATAAAGAATAACAAGATACTTAACCATTCTGAGTTTGATTTTCCTTATCTGAAAAGTAGAGATAATACAATTGACTCTGAGGATTTATGATAGCATGTGAAAAATTGTTCTTCCAGCCATGAGGTGCTTTCCAAGTACAAGTGATCCTATTGTCTATGAAGGATTATTTGGAAAGTTTCATCAAAGAAAGGTTGTTGGTAAGGTAAGTTTTAAGCTAGACCTAAAACATTATGGTCCCAAATGCATGCTGGTGAAGATTTGAAAGTAAGATTGTTTGCATCACTGTATTGTTAATGACTCCCAGAGAATTCCAGGTCTTAGAGAAAAATTGTGAAAATGTATAAGAATGAAACTAATAAAACCATCCTTTCATTATTTAAGGGCTGTTGGCAAATTGTAGATCTACTAATAACATTTGTTGAAAAGAGAAAGCATACTTACTTTCTTTTTTAAAAAAAAAACCTGTAATCAACAGAGTAAAATAGACGCTGATATACAGGTCAATCAAGCTTACTTGTTTAAAATGGAAAGTAAGGTCAGACCCGAGCTGATGTCTCTGTCTTTGCTTACCCCACAGTGACTGAGTTTACTTAATTGTTAAGCAGCTAGATAGGAAAGGATAGCAGGACACCCATGGTATTCACAGAGTGAAATCACTGACAATGATCTGCTACATTAGCTCCCATGGAGCAGTGATTGTACATTTGGTGACAAAGATGCACAAGATGAAGATTCATAGGTTCCCTTAATTCGTACCTCCTTCATATCTTCAATGAAGTCTGGGCTAACATATATGGTTAATAAATCGAGAACCAAACGCACGAAAACCACCCTAGATGGGAGTGAGATGAAAAAGAAAACATGGGCAAAACAATTGCCACCACTGCTCCTCTTCGCTCTTGCTGCTTTTGCTGTTTTCCACTGCCATGAATTGTTGCCCTCTGCCATGTGCCACTCTGCCTTGGAGCCAGCCAAGTATGGACTGAGACCTCCACAAACTGTGAGCTAAGTAAACCTTTCCTTCCTTAATTTTAGGAGTCAGGTATTTTGTCTCAGTAATCATAGAAAAGTAACCAAGATACAGAGTATTTCCGTGAGAAGCTGAAAGCAGCTGTCTTCTAAAGAGATTTGTAATGAATTACTTTCTATATATGGTGAGTATAGAAAACAAGAATGATTTTGCCTACAAGAACCTAATTTGAATATAAGGAAAATACATCCCCCAAATTTTTCCTCCAAAAAATTCTAGTCTTTTTCCAAGAAATGAAGTCTCTGATTAAACAACTCTAGAGGGCACTGTATTTATTGAGATCTAAATGAATGCTGCACTAAAGTTGTGTAATGTGTAGTCTGTGGAGCCTGTCCACAACAGCCCTGTCCAGGTCACCCTGGGGATGAGAAGGGCTGACCAGCACACCTTGTCAGTTTGGGAGAGAATGATTTTCACCATGCATGTGGTTAGATAACTGGATTTGTTAGATCAGTGAATATGAGACAGGTATACAGATCCTTTTCCAAGGTTTAGGATTTTAACTTCCTTTTAAATAAATATGGAAAATTTTAAACCAGCATTTCTAGAGCAGAGCTGATGCACCCTTAATAAGTTACTATGTCCAACCTTCCTCCCCTGGAATATTCTTGATAAATTTCTTCTCTTGAACAATTACTGATCAGTAACAAATTTAAGTGCTTTAGGTATATATCTCAATTGGTTAAGATAGCTGCAATTTTTCAAATCTATTCTACACCATTATTTCACTTGATGCTCCCTCTAAAGGTATTACCGCCAGGGCAAATGGTGGGATCAAGCACTGAGAGAACTAGGAAATGTAGCTCTGTTCCAAAGAGAATACTAGTACCAGAGATCTGATCACACCCTACATTGTCTCTCTCCTAATCTCATTGATACCATGTCTTAGCCCCTCCACATCCTTTAAGCACCTTTTATTATTCAGGCAACAATAAACATATAATCAATTGTTTGCTTTTTATTTGTTTATTATTTAAAAAGATATTAAGCCAAATACTTAAGTTAAATAAATTTAATTTTTTCAGGAAAGAAGGAGATAAGATAGCCTATGTTTTACCTCACGCTTGGTTAATTCATAAAACTTGTGCAGGATCTGAATGACTCATTTCAGCTATTGACTTCATCCTTATCAGTCCAAGTCCAGGAGCCCAAGTCTGTGCTGCTGACCCATACATGTGTGTCTCCTCTTCCTTGCCATGACTGTGTGACCACAGCTTCCTATCCTATGCACAAATCAACTGCAGCCTTCCAACGAGGCATCTCCCTCAAGCCAGTTAATCAGCACCTTCTCCTGTTGCTGTAGCCTGGCTTGACTAAGCAGTCAGTGTCACTATTCAGCCACAAAGAACCAGATGCCATGTCACACACACAGTTTCACAGAGTGATTTTAAGGCGGACAGCAGACTCCCTGCCTCGTGACATTGTGATGGCTGGTCCTGTGGACAAGCAGACTGAAATCTCATTAGCCTCTTTCCTGGGAGTAGCATTACATGCTAAGCATTTGTCTTTTTTGATTGTAGTTCTTTTCCTGGGACTTTGAGGAACATCCCTCTAATTTAAGGGTTTTAGCACCACCCTAGTTTTTAGTGTGGCTGAAAGACAGGACTTTTCAAACCCTTTTTGCTTCTCTAATTTTAGTGCCAGCACTAATTTTATTAATAGATTTCTCCTTAGTCACATCCAAGTTTTATCATCATCCAGTTGAATTCAATCAATGTTTGTATTGTCTTCACAGATCAGGACACCAAGAGTATTATATTTATTTTGGACAAGGCTGAGTGCTGCTTTGTGGAGTATTTATTTCTTGATGCTCAACGACAGTGCTTCCTGTGCCAGGGATCTCGTTTAACCTGAGGTTCCAGGACACACCTGATCATGCTTCCAACTGACTTCCTTCCAAGTGTCTTATACATGCCAACCTTCCATACGTGGTCAGTTACTATAATTGCATGCTATGTCTGGACCTACTAGTAGCTGTTTGTTATGGTTGATACATTGTGTCACCTTGGGGAATCTAGAGGTTTAGCTGAGTGACTCAGTAGGAAGCTGGGGTGCTTACTTTGTAAACATCCTGAGCCTGTGGAAGAGGAGGGCATGGAGATTGTATGAGAGGTTCACGACCCCTGGGTGAGGGTAGGCTGTTCACAATGTAGGGGAGAAAAGGAGGCTGTTTTCAGCCATTCCTCCTTTTGGCTGGTTGGTTTTGCTGTGCTCTGCTGCCCTGAACAGTTTGCCCTCTGGCGTGTGTCACTCTGCCTCAGAACCAGCCAAATATGGACTGAAACCTCCACAAACTGTAAGCTAAATAAGCCTTTCCTTCCTTCATTTTGGGTGTTGGGTATTTTGTCTCAGCAACGAGTGAAAAGTAACCAAGACACTGTTAATGATCCTTAGGGTAATCTAAGTATGTCCCTCTTCTCTATCTGCAAACTCTACCATAGCTGGGGATATAGCTCAGTGGCATAAGTGTCTGCCTGGCAACTACAAGGTCATGAGTTTGATTCCCAGTACCAAAAAAAAAAAAAAAAACTCTACCATAGCAAGAAGGATATTAACATAAAAGGGTAGAGCTATTCTTATTGCTGTCCTCTCTCCACTCTCGCTTTTTGGAGGTCTTTGTAGAATAGCTATAGTAATCATGTGTAACAGTCAAGCGTGTTCTTAATGGTTACTTGAGCTGACGTCCCACCCTTTTCCTTACAATTTATTCCATTCCATTAATAGGCAGAAACATTGACTCATTTTCAGGCACTGGTTGAAGGTTTAAGTGGGTAGGATACAGGCTCCCACACTGAATTTTCTTCTATGAAGTCTTTGATTAGTCTTGGCGCTATGGATTGCCTTTTTAGGTGGAAAGTACAGCAATTAGGAGTTTGTAAAAGGAGTTGGAAAACATTGTTAGTCAAAACTGCTTTCTGTGCCAGGGATGGTGGGATGGATTTTATGGGCATAAACAATACAGAATAACCAAAGCAGGGCCTTTGGTCTGGGAAAGTTTAAACAGCAATTGAGATGACATGAGAAAGGTCATAGTTTTACTTTAGGAAGATCAAACCAGGACTGAAATCAAAATGAATTTGAATGTCAAAGCCGGTTTCGTAGGTGATGAATAATCAATGTATCAAACAAGTGGTTCACCTATAATGCTTAATTCATTAAAATACAGACTTTGTTTTTGTTTCATGAATCATTCAGGTCAAGAACAGCAAAGCACCAGGAAAGAAATCCACCCTTTAACCCCGGAGAGATTATAATGGGTTCTTTGTTGTAAGCTTACTAACAAATATATTTATTTTAAGACAAAAATATTAAACTAGTGTCTTAGTTATTTGCTCACTGCTGAGACAAAATATTCAATACCCAAAGTTCAAGAGGAAAGGTTTACTTCAGCTCGCAGTTTGAAGATGTTTCAGTTCATAGTTGGCTGGCCCGAAGGCAGAGTGGCCTGGCAGAAAGGCATCAAAAGGAAAATAGTTCATGGTGTGACAATCAGAAGGCGTAGAAGAGCAAGCAGACAGTAGACAGCCTGTCTTTCCCTTTTCTCCCATCCAGGCTACCAGCATTTTGAGTGGTGCCACCTAGAATTATGTCCATTCCAATCAGGGGACTAATTTAGTACCACACAGCCTTATTCCCACTATCCTACACCCTAGATCCAGCCAGCCTCAAAAAGCCCCACCTATGAGTGCCTGAGGCTTTCGGGAGATGTCTAGATACAAGTCATAAAATCTAGTAATGATAACATCGTTTTTATCAACAATCACATCAGGCTATGTGCTCAGAATTCTCTAGTAATGATTTAAACCACCACTGCCTCGCGAAGCAGTCATTTTCATAATCTTCTTACGGAGCAGACTCTGAAGCTCAGATAAGTCAAGCAGCTTACACCCTGTAAAACAAACAGTGAAAGACGCAACTGACCTCTATGACTCAGGAAGCACCCTCTACATGGTCCACACCAGACGTGTACCTAGGCCTGATGCTCTTCTTGATGAACTAATTGAAAAAGATAGTTTCTGGAGTTCCCACATGTCCCTTAAAGAGCTTCTAAAGAAATTGTTGACTGGGCTCTTTCTGTGTGCATCCTTGCAGATGGCTGACTCTGCACTACCTTCAGGTGTGTGTTGTTCTCACCTTTCCCAGGTAAGAGTCCAGGATAGTGGGACGATGGACCCTGCCTCACTCAGCTGCCCATGCGCAGCTCCTGCTATCACACCTGGTGCTTTGTAGGTGCCCAGTGAAGTTCCCTAAGTTTCATTGCATTATACCAGGTATGTGCTGCAGATGTGTGACAGTGGGGCTTGCTCACAGACTTAGAATTGTCAGTTATTGGTTGTGTAATTTGGGGATCCTCACTGCCTTTGGGCCTCAGTTTCCTCTCCTATTACTGTGGTGATCAACTGAGAGAAGAAGATGGAGGAAGAACCTAGCACAATGTCCAAAGAACACTGGTCATGAAACAAATCTGTATTCCTTTGGCTCTCCCCTTCTCCTGTGACGCTAATTTTGAAGGTGACTTTGGGAGAAGAGTGTCCTTTGAAATCCAGACATTCCAGAAATTCAGAGCCTTCTTATGTTTCAGCTCTTCTTAGATGTGTGCTAAGTGGCCTGAAGCTATTAATGATTCACTCATTGGTCTTAACAAGCTAATATGCCCCCAAAGGTGCCTTCCCAGCACAAGCAAAAGCAAGCAAAGGGCTGAGCCATTTATTCTCTGAATTTGATTGATGTCGACAGGCAGTCTGGACAGCTGAGGCCCAAACACACAGGATTTTTTTTCTTCTCTTTTATGGCAGGATTGATTTTGGCCTGAATCATCTAAATAATTGCCTTTACTCCTTTAAGACATGCCTTTCACTTTGTGGGTGTAGACAGCTATAGAAAACAAGTATTTTAACCTTCTCAAAACATGGAAACTCTCAGACACAGAGAGGTTAATTGATTTGACAAATGCCACACAGCTCCTCAGTCACAAAGCTAAAAGAAGCTACCCCTCCTCTGGGCACACCAAGGTACCCCTCCTCTGGGCACATTAAAGAAATGTTTACAGCTGCTTACTCATGTCTATTCTTTAAAGAGAAATGATAACCTTTAAGATCACACATTTCTTTACTTTTAGGTATAGAAAACCTTAGTTTGAAGCGGGTATAATAATGAGGTAATCGTAGAGAAAATTTTTCATTATTCATATTACCTAAGTATCTTATGTTTTAAACTTGCAGTTCTGCAAAGCAGACAATGGATGATTGGAAAACAAAAAAAGTATTGAGGTCCTTACTTTGTAAAATTGCAGTGAATACAGTTGTAAGTCATAAATTCATTTGCTCAGTGCCAATGTTTTTGATGATGCTTCTATAAGCAAAGTGCCATGGGGCAGAAAACTAAACACATATCTTAGTCTCTCACTGAAGCCCACAGAGAAGGTGGTGAGATGCTGCCCTGGGGAGAAACCCGTGCGTGCGTGTGCGCGTGCGCGTGCGTGCGTGCGTGTGTGTGCGCGTGCGCGTGCGTGCGTGCGTGTGTGTGCGCGTGCGCGTGCGCGTGCGTGCGCGTGTGCGTGCGTGCGCGTGTGTGCGTGTGCGCGTGCGTGCGTGCGTGCGCGTGC